>JAPXFQ010000068.1:0-271568 GCA_028564705.1 Apricaphanius iberus
TGGTGGGGCTGTCCGGCATTGGCTGGGCCCCTGATCTTGGCGCCCCACGTGGGGCGGGATCTGGACCCTGGAGCTGGAAGATCTGGATGTCCAGGTGCCGGCTGGGCGCGGCCTGGGGAGGGCGTACATCCGCTGTGGCTCTTGCTGTGGCTCCCTGGCGTGTGGATGTGTGGAGGCGGGCCGGGTTGTTGGCGGTGGGTATTGGTCCGGGGTGGCGGCGGCGTGTGTTGTCCGTCGGTTGGCTGCGGGTCCTCCTTGCCTGCGGCGGCGGCGGGGGGCCCTTGTCGGCTGGTCCCTGGTTGGGGCCCCGCTGGGGGGCGGGGTGCCCCTGGTCCCCGTGGCCTCCGGTTCCTGGTCCGGGCCCGCCCTGGCGTAGCCGGTTACCGGCGGAGCCCGTGGGCTCGTCACTGCGATCTCTCGGGCCCCAGCATCGCGGCTGGTGGGTGCTCCCCTGGGACTTCCATCTGTTCCTCTCTTGGTGGGTGATCGACCCTGCGCTGATCCGCCTGTGGACTCTGTACTCTGTGGGACCCTGGATGCATACATCTCTTGCCTCCTCCATGTCTGTGCCGATTCCTGTAGGACGGATTGACGGTTCCTTACACCAGCTATCAATCACTTGCATGGGGAAACCTTATTCAGACCTGCATGCTCGCACACACATAGGTGTGGGGACATAGGTGAGGACGGACATATCTTAAGCTGAGGTTATCATCATTAGTTAGTTGTTCACAGGAGCTTACCAGAAACATTTGTATTATGTTCATTAATCAATGCTTGTGTGTAGTGAATGTGTAATTCTTTGTTTATTCTACCAGATCCGAACTATTGGTTTGGTTCTGTACAGTTTGTTGTTTTTGTTTTGTATTACTGTTTCTCTGCCGTCCGGCAGAGGTGGAGGACTGGGATGTTTTCTTGTGTTCTTTATTTGCCTCCCTGTCTTGTGTCGTCGGTTCGCCCCTCTGTTGGTCCGGTTTCTTTTCTTCACCTTCTTCCTTTCTCCCTTCTTGTCTCAGTTTAATGTCCATGACGTCAGGAAATTGAACCCACAGTAATCACTAATAAAGATTTTTCATACATATACATCAAGTGGCGTACTACAGCGAAGCTGTAATACTCTGCTTGGGAAAGTAAAACTGTTGGGCTTGTACTTGGTACTCAGACACCAATTCTGAGTAGCATACTGCTAGACAGGACACGTTAAAAAAAAAAAAAAAAAAACAATGTTAGAAGACACGAGGAGATCAGTGACTCAACACCAAAAACTGGTCCAGGAAGTTGCCCGGAGGGAACTCTGGAACGGAGACACGGGGACTATTAATTTCAGAACAAGAAACATGAAGAAACAAAACTAGAGGAACTCAGAGGGCCCAGAGTTACCACGTGGGTTAACAACTCAGCTCCTCTTATCCAGCAGGTAAGGAGCCTTGATGACAAGGAGGTGTGCTGTGGAGATAGTACCTAAAGTCACATGGTATGGAAACCCAAGGAAACAGGCAATACAAAAAATAAAAAAATTACTTTTTTTAGTTTGCATGCTTCTATTTTTGATAGACAAACATATTTAAAAAGTAGTAATAACCAAATATAAAACTTTAGAAAATTGATTTAACGCTTTAAAATTCTTTTTAAGGGTCTTAATTTTTCTTAGCTCAATTTAACAAGTTCTAATACTTTTCAAAATGCTGCCGATACCCTGATATATAAAGTAGTATGTGATGTGTCTAAGTCAACAGTCTAAAATTATTTTAGCCTTTGTGGAACAGCAAAACCAAAATTAACTTCTTAATAATGATAATAAAGGATTGCATTTACGTAGCGCTTTTTGAGACCCTCAAAACGTTATACAATTCCATTATTCATTCACTGTTACAATCACACAATGTTAGAAGCAAGCCACGATTGTTGCCACAGCTGCCCTGAGGCAGGCTGACAGAAGCGAGGCTGCCGTTTCACCTCCCCCCACACAAATCGGCTCTTCTGGCCAACACAAGTAGGCAAAGTAGGTGAAATGTCTTGCCCAGGACACAACGAGGAGCAGGAATTAAACCCATGATTTCCGTGCCACAGGCAAATCTACCACTGAGCTACAGAATAAATTCAGGTCATTTCTGATACAAGTAGCACCTTAGCTACATTAAGACCAGAAGCCATTTAACATGAATTTGCAAATGTAGTCTGAGAGAATAGTCCATTTTTACAGGATTTGTGTTTCACAAATTTTTAAACACCAAAAAGACCAAGAAAAAACAGATATTGTTGACTTTTTTATCTACTGTCCATTTCCTGCGTACATCAGCTTTGGTTTAGGTCCTTCTCTGGTTAAAGGTAAAGTTCAGGGGTTTTTTCAACCTGACCTTAGTCTTTAGCAAATGTTATGATCAGGTACTCACCCAGACAAGTTTGGATCCACCTGGAGTCCTTCGGGAGGCGTTTATATCCAGTCACAATCAGCATATATCTGTAAAATGGGAGTCAATCAGGGCAGGAGATTTGCTGCCTGTAATAAGGCCTTATCTAACCCAAAACTCCTTCATTTAACCAATGTCTTGTTATTAATCGGTAGAACTACTCTCGTAGGAGGTCAGAACGTCTTGGAAGTGCTTATTACCTCTGTTCCGGGCTGATTTAGAGGCTATAATACAGCTACGCCATCGCATGACTACAATGACGTCACTGCTGTGCTCTGTAGTCTGAGCAGGACTTTCACTCTGTGCTCTAAGGTGGTCGGTTAGACAGAACTTACAACTGCAGACATCAACACGGTTCACATTCACATGTTTTCAAATTGTACTAACCGAATGACCAATTCGACTAAGTTTAGCTTCCGCAGGCTCCCTTTTGGCAACCTTTAAGACTACAGCTGCGACGTCCCCAGGTTACTGTAAGTTGGAATCGGTTGCATTAAAAGCCTGTAAAACACCCAGAAGCTAAAACATTAGCACCTTTGAGACGTTCTGAAGAGGAATATCGCTAACTATTCATAACAAAACATGTTGAAATTAAGGAGTTTGGGGGAAGATAATGACTTACAGTTGGAACATCTCCTGCCCTGATTGTCTCCAATTATATGGATATACGCTGATCACGAATGGATATAAACTCCTCCCGAAGGACTAATAGGGGCTCCAAACGTGTCTGGGTGAGTAACAGCTTCAGCCTCTATGACTGATAAGATAATAACTGCTTATAGCATTTTAGGAACCTCACTTCAAAGATCCTGAACTATCCCTTTGCCTAGAAGTTGAAACCGTTTTGCAGCCTGTGCATACACATGGACACAATTAGTTGCCATTAATCTGACTGTGCTTCTGTTGTAAGCAATCCTCTGTGGAATAAATCAATGTATTTCTGTGTGCTGCTTCTTCCTTCTGCAATTGCATTTAATTAAAAAAAGCAATTAACACCTGTTTCTAAATCTTATATAGCAAGTAGAGATAATAGATAAGTCTGACCCTGTCTTCCCTGCATGTGGTTCCTCATAAACAAGGTAATAAACACAGCAGCATGATGGGGCTGTTATCATGAAGATCAGCAGGAGCAACATCTATTCTTTCAAAAGAAAATGGGTGGGTGGCGTCGCGGACATCGTGCAGAGAGGGCATGGAGTAGGGTTGTCTGAAGAACTGATGAGATACGGCGAGACAAAAGCTGGGGGAAGATGAAGCACAAGATACGTAACAAAAGAGAGGAGCTGTGATGTTCAAACGGGGGTGTTCAAAGCCGATATCACAAACCAGAAGTTGTTGGGTTGTTTCATTTAGAATATTTCCATCAGGGTTCTCGCTTTGCACTCTGAATTTCTTAAAAGAGTGTTTTTTTATTTTTATTAATAATTAAACCAGCCTTAATGGGACGACCACATACACATTTCAAATTCTGTATTCGCTGTTTCAGTGTGCTAGGAGCCATATTTAAAACGGGCGCATAGCTTCTGGCACTGTAGGTTATGTTGACCTCAGTGGACTAATTACAGCATATTTCTTTCTTAGTTTACAGTCAGATGAGAGCCAAGTCTCTTTAAAATGATTATTTCATAAGTCATGCTTTTTTTTATCATAACTGTATTTTCATAGGAATCACACTTTAACACATGCTGACAGTCCTTCTTCACATGACAGCTGTGTTTTACCAGAGAAATAGAGGCTAAACTCCAGAGTGTTTCTAGCAGTTCTTTCAATTACAGTTCATTGCAACACTATTCCCACGCCTTGAAACTTTTTTTTTCATTGCATCATGTTATTACCACATACTTCGGTATGATGTATTAGGATATTATGTGATAGACCAACACAAAGTGCATAACAGAAGTAGAAAAAATATCTTCTATATTTCTTTCTGTTCTGCGAAGGCTTAACATGTTTGTTGGATATATAGACTGTATATTTGATGGACTGAGCCGTGCTGATGTCACCCTTCAGGTTTCTGAAGAGTTGAATTGAAGCCAACTCTGCGGTTCACACCACCACCATCTTGGCTGTGTCAGGCACCTCATCAGTCGCGGGAAATACAAAAAATGGTCAAAAAGGTGGAGCTGAGAGTGGGTCTGTGAGGATGGGGGCGGATGATTGACCCCAACGTAGCTTTGAGCTAACTGGGGCTAAAAGAGGTTGGCGGATGCTTTTCACAAGAAAACCATGGTTAAGTGACTCTGCTACCCCTCGGCCTTCTTGGTAGATTCATTTTTTTTTTTTTCAAATAAAAGCATGTAGCCTTGTTGGTCCATAACTTTCAATAAAACTATGTGAATTTTAATTATAACAAGTTTCAACATGTAAAGAAGAAATGTGATCATTTCAAAACTGGAGCAGCAACTTCTTTTCAATACTACAGCAAGCCGTGTTATTTCAAAAAGTCCACAATTAACATCTAAACTCTAACAAACATTGCGGACCCAACTGATGATCAAGTTCAGAGAAACAAAATGCCCTTGACTGTTATGATGCAAAGGCTGCGGCCTTTCCTGGAGCGAGCTGTTAGCCACCAGCACTAGCACTGTCCGCATATCTGCAGCATGTCAATTAAAATGACGTACCGCGTATGATTCATAATTTTGAGATTAAATTAGGGTGACATCAGGTAATTTGCGCAACCTTGTGGCAACTGTAGACCAATCAAGTCTATAATTTTGTTTTGTTTAGAACACTCATGCCAGCAATTGGAACATTTTGCTGATATTGTCTGTACAAACCTACAAGGCTAGGAGGCTCACACCTCAATTAGTTCATTTTATCTGATGGCCCAATTTACCCGATGTAGTCCTACATGTAAATGGATGAGTTATGAAAAAAATCACTCCCCTCAGAGTTGTCATGAGGGTAAACCTGACCTAATAAACCTAAAAAAAGTTTAACTAGGCTGTAAACATGTGTATTTCTGCTGTGAAGTTAGCATTTTTAACATTAAAGACAATGGGAACTTAGGCTACTATTTTCTGGAGCCACCCCCCAGCGGATGAGGGAAGAACTGCAGTTTCGTTACTTCCAGGTAGAGATCACATTTGCCAGCGGATTTTGACTCTTGGCATTTGTAAAAAATTAGAATTATGAGAAGGCAAACATGAGTTTTCTGTCATAACTTCCAGAGCAAAATACATAAATCAGCAGTAGCTCCTTGGCATATTTAGGAGGATTCCAGAAAATGTCAAAAAACAGGATATATATACAGCAGCCTCTGAACATTAAGAAACAAAATAGATGAAGTAACTTTCAAATATAGTTCAATTCAGTTCAGTTTATTTATATAGTGCCGTTTCACAACAGATGTCCGATCTCAGCGCACTTTACAAGAAGAGTTATCACAATACAATGTTTAATTTAGGAATTAGGGAACCACAGAAGATTGCGTCGTGAATTCTCAGCAATCCCTCACACTGAGCAAGCATGAAGCGACAGTGGAGAGGAAAAACTCCCTTTTAATAGGAAGAAACCTCCAGCGGAAGCAGGCACAGCATAAGCGGTCATCTGCCGAGACCGTCTGGGGTTTGGAGAAGGCAGCAGAGACACAGAAAGAGCAACAGAACTGATGCAGAAGCAGAAGCTGGTAGTGGGACGAGGAGAACGTTCCTCCACTGGAATGCCATCTTAGTCAGGGTCGTCAAGCAGGGCGGGTCAGGAGCACCTACTGTAGGAAGAGACTAAGAGAAAACAGATTAGCGCTTGAATTGACAGCACATCATGCAGTTGGGGAGAAGTAGGAGATAAAGTAGGAACTGACTCTAATAATATCCTCCAACAGCCTAGCCTAAAGCAGCATAGCTACTAACATTAACCTGTCTCCTAGTTACTAGGAGACCTACCTACTAACACTCTACGTGGTTTACATTAATCTATCTCTACCTAGCTACTCTACCTGACTACTAACATTAACCTGTCTCTTCCTAGCTACCAGTGGTCCTGTAGTAACCTGTAGTAACAAAACAAATCATACAGTATTTTTCAGAAATATGTATATTATGTTATTACATATTTCTGAAATAATGTGTAACCTGTTTCCATAAACAGTTTTATTACATACATATTTCTATAGCTTTCAGAAACATGTATTTAACAGATTTGTATACAGTAGCTTTCAGAAACATCTATGTAACATGTTTCTGAGTTTTACTTTCTCATGATATTCTTATTTTATGACCAGCCCCTGTACAATGAATTATACCTGCGAAAGAGATCATGTTACCTTCTTTAGTTTAGGTAGATAAGTGTCTCATTCACATTTAAGTTAAATAATAATATATTTCTATAAATGTGAATATATATATATATATTAGGGATGTAAGAAAATATTGATATATCAATATATCACGATATTTTATGTCCTGATATTGTATTGATATTCAAAAGCAAAGAATTGATTATTATTATTGGTTTTTTTTTATCCCCATTATTCATCACCCAGTGTTCCTAAGTCCAGTCCTGGGCATTGTTCTTCCTCAGCCAACCCAAGGAGGACCCTACACTGAGCTCAAACGTGGTGGTTTAAAAATCATGCTGTGAAAACAGGACGCTGAGGAGTGGATGGAAAGATGGTTGGAGCTATATTGACAGTAAAATACATTTAAGATAAGGGTTGTGATCGGACTAAACACAAAAAAGTTAAAGGGCTATTAAAAGTTTTCAGAGGTATTATAAGTAAACTGTTATATCCACATTGTATAATTAAGAACAGTTTTGAACTAAGTAAAAGATAAGTAAACTTACTCTGCAATTATGGCTCTCAAAATAAGGGATTAAAGATCTTTGGCTTCACTTTGAGTCATGATTTCTTTTTTTTTCAACATAATGAAATCTTCAGGGAATAGTCTGAAACCTTATTTCGAAAAAAAAAAGTTTCAGTCGTTACACAGCGGCAGCTGACATTTTCCTGCTTTTGACATTCAAATTTCACAACTGGTAATTACTTAAAAGCAATATCTGCCTCTGCATGGGGATTTTTTTTTGTATGTTCCCCTTTGTCCTTATTTTTTTTTCCAATTTGGACTTTGTTGTGTTTCTGATTTCTCAATTAACAATAGCTACACTAAGGACGGCAACAGGAGGGAGTCAGAAGACATTTCATCGGGGTAATCTTAATTTTGAATGAATGAATTTAATTCCAAGCGAATCAAATTATCACTGTCTGTTTTGTGTTTGCTTTTGTAACACGCTTTCTCTCAAGCATATTTCTTTAGGATCTGGTCTTTATTGAGTAAGTTTGTTTATTACTCTCACGAAACAGTGACAGTATTGATGCTGTCCATCACAACGTAGTGGCCTCATCCTTGTGTCTATGTGTATTTCTGATTTTTAATCTCCTTTTTTAATTAGATTTCTTTGTAGCTCAATTTCATGATCAATTGGGAAAATGTTTAAGTCCATTAAATTTCTTTTCATCATAGCAGATATAAGTAACTGACACGAATCACAACAATAATGATTTAGTCAGAAGGAAGAAGTGTAGAGAAAGTCACATTAATTTGTAGTTTCATTTGTCGCTCCTCAGTCAAATCAAACTGTTAAATTGGTTTTCTACCTTTCTTCTTGATCAAAGACTTTTGGCATTATTTTGGCTGCTAACAAACTAACCATCAGGCTGCCTGGTTTGGTCTATGCAACTTACAGCACTGATGCATCAATGTGTTTATTGTGAATAAGCATTACAAGCTTAACGTATGACCATTCTGGATGATCCCCTCACTAAAAACACCACACCTCCACGCGAGTCAGACGGCTTGACCCGTGGTGAATAACACCCTGTAGCCTAAGTGTCCCATATTTTAATTTATGAAACTTTGAAACGGTAAGCACAACACACCCGTTCAAAAATCCCTAGAGTTCTTTTGATTCAAAGTTAGAAAGCAAACTGTTTAGAGTTGCCTTTGATTCATTGATTAATAATAGCTGGAATGTCATAACACTAGTATGTTTTAATGTTCTTTTTGTTTCTGATGTTGTGTTTTCTGTTTTTATTGTTTAATTGCTGCTCTCATGTTCCCCCCTTGATCATCCAAAGCACCTTGAATCGTTTCCAGACCTTTTATACAAAATATGGATACTCCTAGCCTATATATGGCAATATTTTATGTTATGTTTATAACTGCGTTTCCATTAACCATGAAATTGCGCGAATTGAAGTTGCAAAAATAAATACGCCTAATGGAAACACTGAAATTTCAAAAAAACTTGCCTTTTTCGGTAATTAGTTCTTGTGCTTGGATGAGGTGGTTTTTTGAGCGTATCAAAATTGATATATTTTGCAAAAGAGCAATGGAAACAATTACACACGATCACATTACACGAGTCACGTGATCAACAACCAGATGTTACTACGAGCAAAAAATACGGTAACGTTGATGATGTCGGAAGTAGTAGTCGGAGGAGAAAGATAGCGCTGCATGTTTTGGTTCATGAAGAGACAGATTTTTTTGTGTGTTGGGTTTTTCATAAAGGCATAACTAATATATTACCCGGGCTTTCCACTGGGCTTGTCAGCAGCATGTTACAGGAGCAGCACGTTTTACTCACGTATTCTGCTGCTTGGCCCTTTCCATGGGGGGCGTCAGCAGCACGTAGTAGCAGGGAAGCAGCTGTCACAGAGAGAGTCCGAAATAATAAGAGCTCAGCAAAATCACACGTGGTTTTGTAACTAAACGCAACAACAAGCAGGAAAAAAGACTATAACATGGCTCCAAAAGTTCTGTGTTTTACGTTCTGTCTGTGTTACATTCGCCTATAAGTTTATGTTATGTCAGGGAATATACAAAATCCCTCGAAGTGCAAAAGAATAATGTTAGTGGTGATCCGAGGTAGTGTAGACCCTCCCGCAACCTACTGACTTCCCCCAGAGCCGCACAGGTAGTAAAGTAAAGCTAACGGAAAGAAGCACCTTTGTTTTATTTTGAACATTTCCGGATGCCGAGCCGTCTGATTTCCTGTCTTCCCCTATCTAAAATGTCGAAATTTACACGTTTCAAAGGCGTTGGGCGTAGAAAATAAGACTTCCACGTACATTTACAAAAGTGCTGCGACATGACGCTCCTGTGACGGGGTAAACTCGTGCTGCTCTCGCCTCTGATGAAAAAGATTTTACTGATTACAGCGGTGGCTAACAGCCGCGTATGACGTGCTGCTGCTGTAACATGCTGCTGACGCGTTCGGTGGAAAGGAGGGGTAAGATTCAAAACAGCAAAGAAACGCAAGCATTTACCAAGACCGCTCCCATGTAAACGAGGCTTGTCGCTCCGTCTACGTCTCCTCCCGTGATGGCTGATAATGAGCGTTAGTGCCGTGCCTGTAATATGAATATGTCTACTGTAAATGTTCACATCCGTCTCCATTTATTGTGTGAAAGCTTGTGACTTAAACTGAGTTGGTTATTTATGGAAACACCTCACTTGCAAAATTGTGTTTTTTCGACATTTAGACAATAGACAAACTTTTGCGCATATTCGTAATGGAAACACAGCTACTGTATCAATATTCAAAAACAATATATATCAATCTTTATTTACATTTAATTTTTAAGAATTTTAATAGAAACATTTATTATGACATTATGATGACAAGTATGATTGCTAGTTTGTGGCTGTTTTCACCTTCGTTCCAGTGGATCTACTAGATTTAGTAATAAAACAGGATGCTCATGAATGAAACATGTTGGAGTGTTTAGAATGCTGTGACAGTTTTTTTACAGTTAGTTTTACAATATATATCGTATTGCGACCCCCCATGTATTGTGAACCATATTGTATAACCAGATTCTTTTCAATAAACATCTCTACCTTTTCCATTATAACTGAGTAGCCGTTCTAGAAACTTGATGATGTCTGTACACAACACAGAAATGGAGACTATGGAAGCTGTGTTGAAAATCCTCATGGCTTTTTGTCTGACTTAGAAAAATAGAACAAGGCCAGTCAGAGCTGCATATGAAGTACAGGAGAGTGTGAGAGTTGCTGTTGTGATGCAACCAGAGACTCCACCCATTTGCAAATCAATGGCTGCGTTTACATGGCCACAAGTAATCGGATTAACTAAAAATGCTTCATGTAAAAAAGACATTCTGATTACTCTGACCCGATCAAATTTATTCGGATCAACATTTCATTCCGAATTGTGGCACATGTAAACTCTTATTCCGACTGTAGGTCATTCATGCGCATGTCTATTAAGTCATGCGTAGACGTATAATACAACAGCCTAAAGAAAGGGGTTTGGTTTGCAATTCGATTGTGTATATAAGAATGAAGGCTTGTGGATGAAAAACCATGACCAGAAATTTTTTTTATGAAAGTGGTAATTATGAAGTGTATCTAGATAGGACCAAGTAAGAGCAGTAGTAGTTGTTAAGTCACTGCCAGTATAAATTCAAAAAAGGATTGCAGTATATATATATATATATATATATATATATATAAAAATAAAAAATTGGTTCCAAAACACTTATCTTTTGATATTTATATTAGTATATTTATGCTTTTTAGAGATAACTGACAATAATACCTAACAGATCTGAATGAAAGTACACATTAAAAAGGGTTTTTTAGGCCGTGAAAACATTTTTACCCTGAAATTTTGAGTGCATTGGCAAATGCATCTCCTACCACTTCTTGTTCCCTAAAAATGGCTTGAAAGCCATGCTCCTTAACAATCATCCTAAAATACATCTCGTTAGTTCAAAAAATGCTTTGAATCAAAAGTGCGAGCCAGAAGTTCTATTCACCCCCTGCTGATTAATAAAGCTTCCAAAACAACACAATTCCAAGGTCTCAGCCCTGGCAGAGAGTTGAAATGACCCAAATAATTTCCCTCCTCACAGACGTAGGATGCAAATCTTTTTGTTGCATTTACAGTGAAGACACATATCCAAAATGATATGCTGTCAGGTAATCACTTGTCTCTGTATTCAGTAATAGATGTTCAGACTTCACACCATTCATCTTTAGTACAGTCTACCACTGATAAAAACACTGCCAACATACTGAACTTACATTCTTTAATTCCCGGCTGTTTGGAACCATGGCTCATCATCATGCAATTAAATAAACTTCAGAGAGTTGAAGTGTTGCTCATTTCTTTTCAGTCTGTTTACATGGTTGTACATGATTAGATCAATTCAATTAAATAGCTGTTAATAATAAATGATACAAATATAACTTAGTTCGATGTTTTTCTTAAAGAAAATGAAACAACACGAATGCAAAGATAGGGCCTGCGATAGAATGTCAGAGTGAAGAATTCGTTCACAATTTTTATAATTTTTTTGTTAAATAGTTGAATTGTTTTGATGTGGTTATTCGGAGTCATACAGGATGCATGAAAAAATCTATGTCCATCAGAGCAGAAGAAATATATGTGTTGCTCAAAGTCATTTTTGAATGAATGTGTATTAATTGTAATCAGAAATCATTTTAATGAATCTGCTCTTTCTGGTAGCCCTTTTATTCTCCTGATAAAAATTTACTTTAAATAACAACACAGACTTTTCTGAGGCTTTTTAAAATTTCAACTCGGGTGGAAATTTTTAACTTAGATTTGAAATATACCAGTGAAAAACAACTGAATAGTATTACCCATAGGTGACACTGCTAATGAGTGAAAGTGCACTGTGGAGAAATGTTCTTGTAGATAGAGCACAAACAATCTCATCACAGGTAGATAAACACTAAAGTACAGGTTCAATACGACATTTAAGAAGCTTCATATCCCACCTATAATCAGCAGGTAAAAAAGACTGGGCTGATTATATTTTTCCAGAAGATTAGCAGGACATCATTTATTATCGTTGATCATCACAATGTGACCCCACCTCTGGTAACCATTACTGATTCAGCATTATTTCAAAACAGTTCATCAAAATCTCCATCCACTATTTATACCATAGGGGTGTGTAAAGCAGCCCGTATTTGTATCTCTATTTGTATTTGTTGAGGGGCGGAAAGTATTTGTATTTTATTAATCAAGGAAAATTCAAAATAGGTGTAGAGTCCCTTTTTTTTTCGTATTACATTTCCGACTTGCGTTATATTTAATTATCCATTATAATAATTATGGATATGCTGTCAGGATCTGTCTCTGTTTCCCCCGTGTTTGTGTTTAGCTGATTCCCGGTGTGTCTCGTTACCTTGATTACTCCCTGGTGTATTTATGTTCCCGGCTTCCCTAGTGTCATTGCGTTGTCCTTACATTGTTGTATTTTCTTGATTATTTTCTTATTGTAACTGCTTATTTGTATTCTAATCATATGTAAAGCACCTTGAACTGCCCTGTGTTGAAAGTGTGCTATACAAATAAAATTGCCTTGCTTTGTCGTCTTCGTTGTCTTCATGTGAACCCTCATGTGATCCTTGCGTCTTGAGTTCTTTATCTGAAGTTCGAGCTGTGCCTCTGACTGTTGTTCTTAGTTCTTACCAGAAATTAAAGTGCAGCTGGTCATGTTTTGGTCAGGTTAAAGACAAACGTACAGCGTCAAAATCAACAGACTCATTATTATTTTTTTGCAGCGCACACAAGTTGTGATCTTCATTTGGAATATTTATATATATAAATTAGGCCCATGCTGTTCAACTGGAAAGGATGGGAGGACAATACAGAACAAGGAAAAACAAAGCAAACAGAATGTAATATTTTCCTTACTCTTCCTTGTTTTTTTGCTATCATCTATACCTAAACCGTGGTACCAACTGTGCTTGAAAGAATTAAGCAGACTTTAGTTACTGATATAGGGACAGAAAGCAGCAGAAAAACTCATCTAGCTGCAATGAGTTCATATACACTCTGACTAGACCCGCCACTAATGCTTAGGATCATCTGAGGATAGCTTTAATTATTGACATGGTGGCACAACAAAAGGAAAGAAAGGACGTCTAATATATATTTTACATGTTTCTGCGCCTGACAGCTGAAAACATACAGTTTCATCCCAAACTAACGTGAGAACAGGCTGTCAATTCACAGTTCTTTTAATTAAGCACTCCTAGGTTTTGTCTTTTACTGACATTTGAGAATGAAGCCCCTCTCTTTTCAGGTGCATAGCCTCGGGATAAAAATGTTCAAGTGTATAAAATTTGCTGGGCTGAGATCACAAGCACAAAAGAACCTAAAGTGGATTTTTGCATGAAGGTCTTTATTAACTTGGGGAGCTGAATTTTTCTTACAGGCAGTTCTATTACATGAGATAAGAAGAGGTCTGACAAAATGGATTGTGTAATTTACTGAAATTAGACGTGTTCCAGGAGCTGCTAAGACGTGATCCGTACAGAGTCTAATTAGAATCTACAGAGGATTTAAAAGCACTTTAGTGATGATCCCTTAGCGGTAACCCTCTTTTATTGCCTCCTCTACAATGTCAAAGGTTAAATCCCATATTTCTTTTTCCTGCACTAATAACCATGACAATTGCCATTACTGCAATAAGGGTGGCTTTCTCAGCAGCTGGTTGGTTTAAATTAAATGTAAGCGTGCCAGTAAGGATATTCTCCCACTGAAAGATTTGTACCAAAAAACTATTTCAAATGAGAAAATATTGTCATCGCTGTGGGTTTGAAGTCAACAATGAAACCAGAGTTAAAGACGGAAGCACATTTTGCTTATGGAACAATCTGGTGACAGAAACGCAAAAACAATAATCGAGAATCGAATCATGCCCCTAAAGTAGAAAACCAAATCAAATCGAGAATTTGGAGATTCGGGACACCCCTAAAATAGATATTTCAGTTAAACTTGATCTATTAAACCTAAAATGGTTTTTGGAACCACTCTGTAATCATGTTTAATTCTGCTGTGAAGTTGACATTGTTAACATTAGAGTCTATGGGAATTATTTTTTTTCTGTAGCCAGGCCCTACTGGATGGGGAGGGGATTGCAATTTTTGTCACTTCACATTTTGCCAGCAGGGCTGCACTGAGACAAAAAAAAAAAAAAAAAACATCAGACCAGGCATTTTGACTAGGGAGCGACCCAATAGTTATTATTGGAAATGCCATAAAGCCCCTCACCCTCTGTCTCATGATGCTTAATCGACTGGTGTCAAATGTGTCTCTACTGAAAATAGTTGAGCAAACAGGGGTAAGACCCAATGTAAGGTGTTGTGTAGTCCTTACTTTGTCCTAACACACGTTTTTCTGATATTTTGTTGAATGGGTAATATTAGGCACATTTTTGTGCAGTAAAACTATATCCACAGATGGGAAAATAAGACTGGCTTGATTTGTAAATATTAGGGGTGTAACGATTCATCGATTGTATCAATGTATCGATGCATCACCCCTGCGATCAAAACGTATTGTTTAAAAAAACGTATGTATCGCTTTGTATCGAATCATTTGGCCTCATATCAATACGCATCGCATTGGTCCAAAAACGTATCGTTACACCCCTAATACTAAAAGAACTAACTTGTTCTAATGTTGCACTTTTTATGTTAATGCTAGAATATCAAAGGAGAATTAGCTTGTTCTAATATTTCACTTTGAGTGTGGTTACATTGATTGACCTTTTGGAATACATAAATCAGCAAAGCAAATAAAATTCCTTGAAAAGGCATTTGTTTGTGTTTGTGGAGTAGCTTTCAATTAGTATCGGTAATAGGTTTAGGTAAGTAAGTGCTTTGTCATTGTACAACCGTACAACAAAATTGTGTCACTATCGAATCTATGTATCGTATCGAAATGTACTGTATCGTATCAAATCGTAACGTTTAAAAAAACATATATATTGCTTTGTATCGAAATCGTTGGCCTCATATCGATACGCATTGTATCGGTCCAAAAACGTATCGTTACACCCCTAGTAAATATTGTTTTTGCCAGAACCAAATATCCGATGGGATTGGGTGTCCTAATTTTGTCATATGGCTGCATCTGTATTAAATGGGCTAAGGTGTGCTGAATCGACCTTTTACTGTACTGCTTCTGTATAAACGGCACAGTTCTCAATGAAAAAGAAGAACACTGCTGAGTAAACAAACAGATAATTCAAAGCTCAATTCTGCATTGTTTGATTTTGGACTTTGTTATAAAAATAGTCCAATACTAATATTTTTATCTATCTCCCACTGCCAGCTTGTTAATGTGTCTGCGTGAGTTCCTACTGGGGCTCTGTGACACAGCCTTGGTAAAACTGGTAAATAACTTGTCAGGAGAACGGCAGGTGGGTAGCAGTAGAGAAATTGCTACTGCCTGCTGGGACGGACCATTCACTTGCAGCTCTGCAGGGGCTTAGACCAAGAATCCCATCTGACTACTCCTTCTTTATAGTTGGCTATAACCTTTATATGACTGAGAAGTTGAATATCTCAGAACAAAATATAAAAACAATGAGGTTAAAGTTTCCGTCTATATTTCAAATAGATTGGACACAAAACACTGACTTTTGTGAAGCACTCCCTCTTGAACGAGTCTCACCCCAGGTTAAAAAATATTTTTGATTTCTCTCAGATGCTCTTTTCAGTACTGCCCAGCCCTGTAGCACCAACCATTTTTAGTGTTGGGAGTTTTTCATTTCCTTTACTTTATTTGATTATCCAGGAGAGGCTTTAGATGGCAGTTTGATTTATATGCTGTGTCTTTTCAAGCTCTTGTACTGATTGCAACTTGTGTGGCAGTTAATTTATGTCTCTTTTTTGCTAAGCTGTTTCTGTTCATGGCTAAAGCACTTTGTTGTTAATGTGTAGCTATATCTAGATGTGTAGCGAGGCTCGCAAAATCCATGGTTGGCTTTGATTTTGGGTTCAGGTGTTGTGGATTGCTCTGGGTTATTATTTTTTGTCTTTGAAAATATCCCATAGCTACTGTACATCACATCAGCAATGGATCATTTACAGACTTTAAAACATGTGATTCCCTTGAAAATGTCTTGTAATCATACAAAAACTAAAAAAATGTAGGAAGTTTGCCTTTATTACCTCCGCCAAGGAGGTTATGTTTTAGCCAGGGTCTGTTAGTTTGTCTGTGTGTTTGTAAGTTAAGAACATAACTCAAAAACGTATCTGCGGATTTTGGTGAAATGTTTTAGGATTCAGTAATGTAAATGTGGTGAGCCAGAAGGGTTGACGTAACATAACAGCAAAATCCAGAACACAACAAAAGCCAATAAAAAAATTAGATCAGAAAGAACTGATTAGAATGTGAAAGTGATCTGGATCACCATCTTTTTCATTGGGATATAGGAATGTTTTCAGCATATGAGCATGTAGCTCCACACTTAATAGCCACAGTGCTTAGTAAAAAACAATCCGGATACTGTCAATATCCGGGTACTGTGATCTAGAATCTGAAAAAAGTAGGGGACCTTTGGAGTTTTGATCATTGGCTCTCTCATTTTGATCATTGGATCTCTTTTTACTTTTTTGGGGGAAAGTATTTTAAACCTGCCCATACCTTGCGTCTCTTTTTATATGTTCAGAGTTCACTATATTGCTGAATTTAACATTTATACTGGAGATTTTAACCATACAACCACATTCTCTAAATTAGAATTGGGCCTGTGTACTATACTTAGCTACAAAACATCCAATGGCTTTACAATCTGAAGGTTCACTGAGAGGCTGCTTTAAAGGGCATATGTTATTCCTCTTTTTAAACAAGGCATAATTAGTCTATGGTCTGTACAAAACATGATAAAGTTTTTCATGAACAAAATCTCTCTCACAGAAAGAGATCTTAGCAGCTCAGTTCTTGACAATTAGCTGTGTAGAGGGCTCTGTTACTTTTATGCAAATTAGCATTTGCAAACCACGCCCAGCATCTCGTTACTAGGCTGAGGGTGTGCCACACATCAGAATGGCGTGAAACTGGAAGTGATGGGGCTGTTATATGATCATAACACGGCAAGATATTTCTGACAGCAAAAAGATTTATAATTAGTTTATTGTTGTATTAATGTTTGGAGTGTTTATAGAGGCAGCAGGGACCTAAACAGCTACACAAAAGGGAAAAAAATGTAATATTTTCACAATACGTGTCCTTTAAGAGCTGCGGTGGCAAGTTCTTTGCAATGTCACCTTTTTTCTTGCACTTGATTCCATAAGCCATGTTGTGTCTGTGGTTGCTGCTTGCATAAGCAACACATGTTGCAACAATACCTGCAGTAAGTCACAGTTTAACACACTATAAAGCCATGTGGTATAAAGCCATGTGGTGGTAGGATTAAAACGTTTCAACGTTGCATAGAGAACAGTGAAATACTACATGTGCTATGGGTCAGTTAACTATGAAAACCCATCAGTTATATAGGAAAAGGTGGCTCAGAGTGGCAACAAAAGAAAGAATTTAGTCAAATGTTTGACTTTTGCATTTTGACCTTTTTACCTTTACTGCTTGCTGTTTCTGAATATGACTTAGTTATGGCACTTACTTAATAAAGAAAAGCAAATTTTGCATGTGCTCTAAACTGAATGGTATTGGTTGTTAACAGAGAAAATACAGGTGTAAACCTGGATCAGCCAACTTCCAGTTCACCACTCACCATCGGATTTACACAGCTTTGCAAAAAGATTCAACATCCTTGACTTTTTGTCAGATTTTGGCAACCTGGAATTAACATGGTTTGTTTGATCATTTGCATCATGGAATTTACTGAACAAATCTACAACTCTGATAATGTTTTTAATCATTTTTTATTGTGAAGCAAACAACAAATAGAACAAAATAACATAAAACGTCAATGTGCATAACTATCCCTCCCCTAAAGTCAATGCTTTGTAGAGCCAGATTTTGCACCTATCATAGCTCAAAGTCTCTTTGGATAAATCAAATTGGAGGGTTTGTGCTTGTGAACAGCAATCTTTACATATGACCACATATTCTTTATTGAATTGAGATCTGGGCTTTGACTACGCCATTCAATTCAGTTTATTTATATAGCGCCAATTCACAATAAATGTCATCTCAAGGCACTATACTATACAAAAAAAGTCATTTCAATACAATTATACAAACATCCCAATCAGTTACACGTTTACTATGTAAGGAATCCCAGCAGATTGCGTGAAGTCATAGAATCAAGGTTGTCCCCTGAACATGGAGACTCCAACCACAGCAATCCATCAAGCATATAGTGACAGTGGAGAGGAAAAACTCCCATTTAAGAGAAAAAAAACCTCCAGCAGAACCTGGCTCAGTACAAGCAGTCATCTGTCACGTCTGAGGGGACATTCCAACACATTTACACATTTCCCCTTGAATAACTCAAGTGTTGTCTTCGCAGTGTGCTTGGTGTCATTGTCCTGCTAGAAGGTAAACCTCCATCCTAGGTTCAAATCACGCACATAATTGAACAGTTTTTGCTCAAGTATATCCCAGTCCTGGCTGCTGGAAAACATCCCGCAGCATGACGCTGGCATGACAATGTTTCACTGCTGTTCTTTGGGTGATGTGATATCTTGAGTTTGCGCCAGACATAGCATTTTATTTGCTGGCCAAAAAGTCTAAGTTTCATCAATTTAAGTCTCATGACACCACAGCACCTTCTTCCATTCATTTTGGGAGCTTCCCCAAATGCTTTTTTGCAAACTCATGATGTGCCTTATTGTTTTTAGCAGAAACTAATGGTTTTCTTCTGGCCACTCTACTACAAAGCCCAACTCTGTGAAGCGTACAGCTTATTGTTCTGCTATGTACCGATACTCCAGTCTCTGCTGGTGAACTCTGCAGCTTCTCCAAGGTTAATTTAGGTCTCTGTTCTGTCTCTGAATAATACCCTCATTGCCCAGTCCATGAATTTGGGTTGGCTGCTGTCTCTAGGCAGGTTAGCTTTGTGCCATGTTCGTTACATTATGATTGATTTGATGGTGTTCCTGTGGATCATCAAAGATTTGGATATTTTTTATAACCTAACCTTACTTGCATTTCTCAATAACATTGTGCCTTACTTGTTTGGAGAGCTCCTTGGTCTTCATGATGCCTCTTGCTTAGGTGTTGCAGTCTCTGTGGCCTTTCAAATAAGGCCACAGGTGCGCGTATATGTACTTCTTTTTTCTATTTCTAAACGATAGTTGTTTTTTTAAATATATTTCTCATTTTACTTCAGCTACTTACACTATTGTGTGTTGATCTATCACATAAAATTCAGATTAACAAAAGATTGAACTTAAGCCTGTAACATACCAAAAAGGTCAAAGGGGGTGAATACTTTTGCTAAGCATTGTAGTCTGCAGAGCTTGGACCTGGATAGTAGTTGCATCACTTTCATTTAATACTTTGAAATACTTGAAATACTTTATTTATCCCAAAAGGTAAATACATTTTTTTACTCATCCAAGTATCTTCAAAAAGTCCCCCTGGATGGTTTTGCTGTGAATCCAAAGAGGCCTCTAACGGAAGAATGTTGATACTGGACAGTGTTATACTGTCATGACATGCTAACAGCTCAATATCCAGGCAGCCGAGCTGCTCCCAGTGGTAAAAAAAACAAAACGAAAGCCTTCCTATCAATTTTGCTGCTTTCAAAGAAGTCAAGGATTTGTCAAAGCTGTTCTCAATAAAACTCTGGAAGAAGGTTGAAAGGATAAAGGGTTAATGCTCACTGGCACTTCAACCTCCAGATGAGATGGGTTCTCTGCAGAACTTCCTTAGCCACAGGTTACTGCTTAGAGTTATTGAGTGATCCCTAGAGTTGTGTTTATTATGAAGCAGTTTGCTTTCTGCACACCGTTCCCAAACTCTCCCACGTCTGCTTAAAAAAATCGTTTTTCCAAGCAAGATTAATGGAACGCTTCAGTTGCAGTTCATTTTTTCCTCTTAGTGGCATAAAACTAGAGGGGATAGCATCATGTGTCAAGCTGTTGGCACAAAAAATATACCACTACCAGAGAAGGTGGCGGACCGGCTTTTATCTCACCCATTACAAGTTGTTCAAGAAACTTCATTTCCTCAGAGGTCACTGTCACTGGTTCATTAAGGAAGGTAACAGTTTTGATGATCAGTAGCAGTTTTATCCGGTTCCAGTACAACAGTCTACCAGATAACAATAACAGAAGTAAGCATAACTGACTTTCAACATGTAACCCACACAATTTCATTCTGCAGCAATGTTTACATATTCTCTGCTCAGTGTCCCTATGTCAGCTGTGAGAAGACCAAGCTATCAATTACTTACAATCAAAGTGGAGTTTGCAGACGGGGTGATATTAATTCATATTTACCAACGCCCAGAACCTCCAGGCACATACAGCTTTTTCCCTACTTCTAATATAGTTTAAGATATTTTTTTTTCCTGACAGTGAAATTTAGGATTGATACATGTCTAAGGGCATATTTAGACCAAAATTGCACTGCAGATTAAGCAGCGGCTATCCAGCATGTTGGTGTACATGAGCTGAATGCTGCAGCACAGAAACGGACAAAGTGGGAGAGACTACAACATGCTGCTTTGGTAATAAGGATTTAAAGGTCCATATCACAAAACTACTCATATTAGTGGTGTGCTGATTCACTGATTCAGCAATTCTAGTGTTTAAAATCAATTATTTCTCCTGATAATTAAAATGACAGAAACATAATAGCCTGGTTTGCCTCCAGAACATTTTAAGGCATTGACTGGCGGAAGTGTTGCGGCTGCAGTTGGTGTTTCAACCACGCAGCATGAAATGTAAAAACTACAGTGAATATTGAACAATTTAGTTGTGGTTTTGGGTGGTTGCTTTTCTGGTCTGTGTTAGTAGAAATATCCTCTTATCCTTGGCCATGTCCACTTGTCCGGGGCGTTCTCCCGAGCTGCAGCTGCTGTTCACAGGACGGAACCCCAGGTGTAGCTTTGTCGACAAACTGCAAAAGAAACTTTCATTCATTTCATCCAGGTTGTGACTAATGCGTGGTGAATTGTGTACATAGCTGGCAGATTTGTTTCTATGTATGACGGGAGCCAATAATCCAGTTGCTCACATTGATGTAAAAACTATGAATAGCTGGGAAAAAAAGTTAAAAACTAAAGACTGGAATATACACTTTGTTTGGATCTGTTTGATATTTCAGTTTTTTTTATTATTAATTTGTAATACTGATTTTCTCAGAATTTAATTTCTGATTTTGGTGTAATCTTTGACATGTATGACTTAAAACCTGAGCTATTATAGTTATATCTTAATTTTCTAAAAGAGATGATTAGTAACTCAATTTTCATTATTTCTATAGACTGTAAAGTCATTGCTGACAGGGTTAACTTTTAAACTCTGATCTAAAGTTCATGTCATTATTCTTTCTAACTGCATTGAGCTTGAACACTTTAAATGTGTCAAATTCCAAAGTTTTCTTCATGTAAACAGACTGTAATTGATTACGACCATTACGACTTGGCCGAGTGTCCCACAGTGTCACACTATATCACACTTCTAGTGTCAACACACATTTTCCGTAGATTTAATTAAAAATAATGACCTTGGGGTGATTAGGAAACATATTTTGGACATGTGTTAGTTTTATTTGTGGTTTCACATTAATAAAATGACATGCATTTGTTTGAATACATTAATTAATGGAACCTGAATGGGTTTAAAATAGAAAACAGCTATGGAAGGTATTGAGATATGGAACAAAAGTAACCACTTAACAATCAAATCATTGTACCCGAGTCATAATCAAATTGCGAAGCACCTAAGATGACTCACCCCAAATCTTATAGTATTTCTTTTCCAATATACTAGCAGTTTTGTAAAAATAGTTTCAGTTCTTATGATGCCAAATTCTCAACCTACCATCTGAATCTTGCACATAAACTCCTTGGGACCAGGAAAAGTTTTCCGTCTGTTACTGTCCAGTCTTGGGGGACCTGGGCAAGCAGTTCCTCCACTTTCCTTTTCTTAACTGATGGGAGTGCCACAAAGTGTGGTCCTCATTTTTGGTCCAAACCGAGAGCGTCCTGCTGGATTCCAACACGGTCGGCCCTGAACATCATAACTACTAAATATTCAAACCATACTCATCACTGAACTGGCTCCACCGGACACCTTCCTGATCAGCCTCCTAAAGTTCAGGAACTTTTCTAATGTTACTGTTCCAGATCTAAGAAACAAAGGTGACCTGGAGATGGATTTTGTGGATGATGGTGAAGGCATCACATCTGCTCCACTGCTTTACAGTTAATTAGCAAAAAGAAAGTATTGGATGTGATGCCAAATGTGGGAATTGTGCTCAGACTTTCAATGACATTTCCTGTCACTAATGCAAGTGGTCAGCAGTTCTTTTCTAAACTTAAAAAATAGACTCTGATTCACAATGGTACAAGACAGGCTGAATGATTTGACTCTCATGTCTCTTTGATGCAACAAATCATGAAAAGTAGCCATTTTTTCAAAGTTCCTATCAAACTAATGCCTATGAGGCCTCTGTGATAACTATTTGAGTCATCACTGAAAGGGCTTCGTATGACTTGCTAGTTTTTCGTGTTGTCTGATCATATATTTGTTAATATCCATGTTCTATCTGGGTGGCAGAATTTTTTTTTTTTTATAATTTTTTATTTGTTTGCTTTTTATTTTCTTAAGTAGTTTGAACCAAAGGCTGAGTGTGGATATATTTATTTCCTCTTGCGAAGGAATAATAAATGCTGGGAGCATTAATAGCCTATAGCTTGTGTATATATTTGATTATATATAATAATTTTTTATGCATGTTCATTTAGAACTAGGATTATGTAGGGCCCAGGGATTTGTTCAAGCGCAGGAGCCTGCATCTTGTTAAATCTGGCCTTGTCTGTTATAATCAATTTTCCAAGTGCATTTTTTTTTCTTTTTTTTTTACCATTGCTGTTCAAGATTCTTTGTAATAAAAACAGTAATTCTGTCATTCCTGACAATAATCTGTTAGGTCCATTGTGTCAGATAAACAGCCATGGATTTTCCAAGGATTTCCTTCACACTACGCAAGAAACAACTAAAGTCCAAATAAAAAAGAAAATGAATAATCTTTGTTGTGTGAAAGATGTGGATTTTTTTTAAACTCTGTTTTCCAACCAAAATATTAAGCTAGAGTTAAGTTAAAATGAAAAAAATGAAGCAAATATTTTCAAGATTCATAAAGTTACAAAAGAAACATTTAAGATTTGATGTTGTATGAACGGGCTGCACGGTGGCGCAGTGGTTAGCGCTGTTGCCTTGCAGCAAGAAGGTCGTGGGTTCGTATCCCGGCCCAGGGTCTTTCTGCATGGAGTTTGCATGTTCTCCCCATGTATGCGTGGGTTCTCTCCGGGTACTCCGGCTTCCTCCCACAGTCCAAAAACATGCATGATAGGTGAATTGATCACTCTAAATTGTCCCTAGGAATGAATGTGAGTGTGAATGGTTGTCTGTCTCTCTGTGTTGGCCCTGCAACAGACTGGCGTCCTGTTCAGAGTGTACCCTGCCTAACGCCTGATAATTGCTGGGATAGGCTCCAGCTGCCCCGTGACCCTGAATTGGATAAGCGGTTAAGAAGATGGATGGATGGATGGATGGATGGATGTTGTATGAACCAGATGTGTGTGTGCTTGAGGAAGATAGAGTTCGAATATGAATATCATTGCTGTGCCAAAGCTTTCATGTTATTAAACAATTCAGAGCATTTTTTGTATGATTGAAGTTTTTTTTTTATATATAGAACTCTGCATGGTCTATAGTCCAGTCTTTATTCATACATTCTTATATAAACACAGGGAGAGTATTAGAACAGAACATAAGTAATTTATTAATCCCATAAGGGAAATTTGTTGCAGCAGCACTCAAAAGCAGAATTAAAACAACACGCAAAAAACTGTAAATAAATAAACACAATATACACACATTTCAGGCCAACATTAAGAATATGATGCATTACAAAAACAAGTCTGGGAATACCTGGTGTACAGCTGTGAAGTGAGAGCAGCATTGTCTGCTATGGCATGGATAAGTAAACATCTCTAGGCATCTAATCCACGACACCCAATTTGTAGGATTTGAAAGACTTACTTACGTACAATGACACTGTTGATTTATAATCAGTACGAGGACATGGGTTCACAGCGGTTATGTCAAAGAAGAGCTGGAAGTTTGCCAGGGAGGATGTTTGATGGAGAATAATTTGACAATTTCTGAAGGAAGAAGCTAATTTGAGAAATATAGGTATTAAAAAATAGGAAAATTCAGCATATCAAGATATGGACAGTGGTTATGTTATAGTTTAAGAAAGCTGTCAGACCCACATACAAGAAAGTGTCAGGAGACAGGTATGATTTGAAAAGTTTATTGAATGAGATGATGGTAAGGAGATGGATCTGGAACTGGAGATGACTGGGGACCGGGAGCTGGAACTGTAAAATGAAGAATAGACGAGTCTGGGTCTCATTTATAAAGCTTGCTTATATACAAAGCGGGGTCTGAAAACTACGAAAGCAACTTCATAAAGTTTTGGATTTATAGAAAAAATTGTGGCGGAAAAATGTACGCAAATTTAAGCACACTAAGGATCTTGCTTACACACTTTTCCGACATGGAGGGCGCTGACGGCAGCAGGACGGATACCAAAATTGTGAATTTAAAGCACATTTTCAGACTTGTAGAGCATTGCACACACAAACGAACACAAACAACACGCCTTTTTGTCAGGCTTTAAATATCTAGCAGTGCTGAAACTTATGTTCTATTGTGATTTTGTTTTATTTGTTTTAATTTGCTTTGATTCCAGTCTTACTGTTGCTACAAGAGATAATCATAGCCTATATTTGATATTTGCTACATTTAATGTTCTTATTTGTTTAATCTCTTGTACTGCTGCTTTTATTTTTGTTTAAGTTTTTATTTTTTACTCTTGTCTTCTAACACATTTTTTTGTAACTATTTATTTTTTTATTTTTATTTGAAGCCTTTGGCTGAGTAAAGCTCTATATAGATCAACACTGATTGATTGATTGAAATAAAAGTCTTCTCTGCCTCCGCATGCCTGCAGTTGTCTTTCTCGACCTCTCAGTTGCCATGCTTACCCGTGAAATGCCCCATATTAGCAGTCAATGCAAAATATTCACTAGACACTTTAAAGTGACTGTTTATGGCAGAAAGTGGGTGTGTAGGAGGCAGGATATGATGCAGAAACCGCTGAAGTCTGATATATAAAGACGAAATTGCATGCAGCTGTGCGTACTCCAAGTTTCTTAAACGAGACCCCAGGTCTGAACACAGAGATAAACACCGAGTAGGCTTACTTACTGATGGTTAGTAGTGCAAACGTCGGGGAGGAGCTTGGTGAGGATTTGTGTGGAGGTATTCTGAGGAAGTGTTGACATAGATCCTGAGGCTGGGTGGGAACTGGAAGGTGAGTACTTTTAACCGGGCTATATTCTGAGATTAACAAAGAGCTGATGTTACAGGTAACAGTTGGAGGGCAGAAGGGAGGCACACTAATGAAGATGATAATAACGATTTCCAGGGAAAATCTTGAAGAACTGGATCAATAATATTTCTGAGGGGGCGGACTTGAGGCGGAAGGATGGCGATGTATGAAGGAACCAGTAGCCGGTCGTGGGAGGAAGACACAGGGTTGATTTCAGAGATAAGCAAACCTGCAGGTCTCTGCCCACCAGAGCTGAGAAGAGGAACCAATACCTGCAGTTGGTAACCCACAAAACTAATGTGAAAGCACAATATCGGCACAAACCAGACGTCAGCCTCCTAAAACGGTACGCCTTTGACTTTGATAGATGAGGTCTGAATATTTCAGATTTAAACATCCAGTGGGCCAACTGGGAGCTCATGAGGATTCCATTCAGAAGGGGGTGGCAGAGGAAGTATCTAGATCTCCTAAGGAAGAAGACCACAACTCGAGGAACAAGCCAGAAAAGGCATTAAAATACATAGCAAATTTTGAAATTGCAGCAATGGAACTACAACCACTTCTGCTCTCATTTGCCACACTGGAGACTGGAATTATACACTGCTTCAGCCAAAGTTTTAAAATAAGAAATATTTATGAAATAGAGTAAATAATAATGATAAAGTAAAAAACAAATTATTCATCACTTACATAACTTGACCTCTTAAGGTCAAAGTAACAACCTTTAAAGTTCATTTAGAGAAACAGGCTGAAAATACTCTAAGACAGCTGAGCACACAAAATGAGCACTAGGGTCTGAACCTGTGGACTATGAGATATAAGAGACCTAAAAAACCAACACTTTGGCAGTAAAAAAAGCTAATAAATTATCACACATACTTTGTGAAGGCCAAATCAATAAACACAGGTTTAATAATCCAGTTAAAAACATCAAAAAGGACTTGAGGCTTATGTCTATTAATATATACAGGACTGGACATAAACTGAGTCTTTGTCACCTTTACAGCTTTTGTAAATGAGGAAATGCAGGGCCTCAATATCTGATTTTGTCAAGTTTTTTTAAAGGTCTCTTAAGATCCTGCCTAAACTTGAACAAGGGCTGACTTCAGACAAAAGGACGCTGGAAAAACTCAACTCCATTTGCAATAATTTTCTTTAATGTTCTTTTCTTTTGCTTTTTGGATGTGTTTCATTTTGAGCAGTTTGACAAATGCAGAGTCGGTTGATAACCTACACCAGACAAACTATACATGCATGAGACATTAAAGATGATTGTTACCTTTAAAACCTGTTATATTTAAATAGCTGTTTTTAAATTACAGGTGACCATACAATTTTACCACGTATTTTCAACGTATACTGAAGCTATGTAATGAATGAAATCAAGATTATTGTAAATATTTTAACATATTTAAACAATGTTCAACAAATATGTTTTAAATCATGTCTTAACTTAAATTCACATACATGATTATTTTAATCAACCAATTTTTTTAATGAATCTTTAATTTATACTAAATCTAACAATAATTTAACCAACTCCTGTAACTTATATTTAAACTAAGAGACTAAGCCAACCATACAAATAAAGCATAATTATACCCTTAACCAAATAACTGAATCATCAAACAAACATTTAATCTGCTAATAATGATGCAGATGAATCATCAATGGATGAGGTAATATTATAATAAATGTCTATAGTTTGATTTACCATTAGAGTCTTTAGTAGAAGTGTTGGGATGAATACCCTTCTTTGGAATGAACCCTGGGAGTGCACAGGTGAAGGGATTTAAACGAATGAGCAGGAGCACTTGTTTAGTTGCCAGCTGCATCCTAGTCGGATGGGCAGTACACCTTCAGTTATGTCAGTAAATATTTCACGTTCCTGAATTCCCGGTTGAACTTTACAGATATAAATATTTGAATCCGTCTTTTTTTCCATTGCCTCTCTGTGCGTCTGCACTCCCGTCTGAGGGTGCAAGTATGATCATTTAACCATGGGTCAGAGAGTGGTTTGGAGCGAGTGTTCCTGAAGGGAGCAATATTATCCAAAATACCAGCATAGGTTTCGTTAAAAAGATTTTCCATATCTTGGACATTATCAGAACAGGAATTAAAGTGCAACTCACCCCAAAATACATTTTTTTTGTTGATAAACTTTATAAATTTGTGTATAATAGCACTGTCTACATGTCTGCTCATTATTGTATGTATTGAAGTACATTTTAGTGCAAATATTAATTATGTCCCAAAAACTGTTAGTTTAGTGCCCCCGGCTGTTAAAAAAAACACACTGCACTGGAATTTACTTGAATTGGAATCCTGCATTGCTAACGGCTCAGCTCGGGTTTCTGACGCAGGGTTTTATTAGTGATGACAGCGGTCCGGCCATGTTGGGGTATATAACATGCGGTCTTGGCCACACCTCTATAGCGAGGTTCCACGAACTGCCTGCAGCACTAAACGATTAAGAGCAATTGGCTCAAAAACTGGGTGCACCGTTATGCAGGTTGTTACCCCTACTTGCTGACATTTGCGCATTACGTATGACAAAGGGAATAACTGATATCAGTTAGGGGTTGAATATGGAACATGGGAATCAAAGCGACATCTAGTGTGCTGAGGTTGTAGTTGGAATAACAAAAAGCTGTGTGGATGCCAGTTCTGACTCAGCTTATGAGTCAGAAAATATAGTGAAGCGCTACCAGGTGACCAGTGTTGCCAACTTAGCGACTTTGTCGCTAGATTTAGCGACTTTTCAGACCCCTATAGCGACTTTTTTTCAAAAAAGCGACTAGCGACAAATCTAGCGACTTTTTCTGGTGTTATTGGAGACTTATCTGGTGTTTTGGAGACTCTGGCGTGAAGCACGTATTGTTCTGCAGTTACTGTCCTCAACGTGAGCCCCTCCCCCGTCCCAAAGCACTTACAGGCGGCCAGTCTCACAGTAGCCTTGCGCAGCAGTCCCATCTACAGTCTATGGGCGGAGCAGAGAGAGAGAGAGGAGACCCTCACCACTCGGCGTCCGGACTGCAAATGAAATGCGCTTGCGCAAAAGAAAGCCGCCGCTGGCTTGCAGAGCGGGATTTAAATGTAAACGTTTCTTTGCTGTGACGCTGTCATACAAATAAATCACTGCATTTGACTTCCACAACCTCAGCAGCTCAGTCACTTATTAACCTCGTCCACTGTGTGTGTAGCCTACCTCTCTGTGACATAAGAACTTGCTAGCTAGCTCAGCAAAAAAAAAAAAAACTTAAAAAAAAAAACAACTTAAAAAAAAAAACCTAAGTAACTCTGCCAGAGTGTGTCTTTTGGGTCACTTTGCCGGTCCCAAGCCCGGATAAAGGAGGAGGGTTGGTTGTAGAGCTAGCAATTTCACCCTACAGAACAATCTTTTGATTAAATTTGCTGTTATAACATTTAACAATACAGGACAAAACTGATGTGTGTAATGTGGATCTAGACAAAGCATTAAAATCATTAAATGTTGTTAATGTTGAAATTATTTTTGTACATTTGTAGTTCTAAACATATTTAGGGTGTTTTTTACTCACTTTTGTCTCTCCCACGACGTTATTCCTCTCTCCTACAGCGTCCGTTACAGTTATTTGCAAATTGCCAATTATGCAAATTAGGCGATGACGTCATTTAGCGACTTCTAGCGACTTTTGGGACAGCCAATAGCTACTTTCCTTACTGAGGAGTTGGCAACACTGCAGGTGACAGCAAGGCACATTTGATTGTATAGCATACTTTCAGTAACATGAAAATTCAAGATAGTTTGGGGGATCAAGGAAAAATAGAAGCAGCAATAAAAACCAGTAAACACAACATTAGATGATGGGCTCTACTTTCCTGGTTCCAGGGAGGACACAAGCAGCATCGTTCTGGATCTTCCTGCAGCTGTTTGATTGACTATTTAGGCAGACCGGTGAGGATGCTATAGCAGTAATCAATCCAACTAAAGATAAACACGTAGATACATTTTTCAAGGTTTGAGACATTACTCCCTTAACCCTAGAAATGTTTTTTAGGTGACAGAGGGCTGATCACATTTCCCCTGTTTTAGCTTCTCTTCACTGGCTCCCAGTAAAATCTAGAATAGAATTCAAGATCCTCCTTCTGACATATAAAGCTCTTAATAATCTAGCTCCATCATACATAAGAGACCTGATTGTTCCATATGTTCCTAACAGAGGCCCTTCGCTCTCAGACTGCAGGTTTACTGGTAGTTCCTAGGATTTCTAAAAGTAGAATGGGTGGCAGATCTTTCAGCTATCAGGCTCCCCTCCTATGGAACCGGCTCCCAGGGTTGGTTCGTGAAGCAGACAATTTGTCTATCTTTAAAACTAGGCTTAAAACTTTCCTCTTTGACAAAGCTTACAGTTAGAGATATGTTAATAGGCAGTTAGAGACAGGTTAGACAGGTAGCTAGGAAGAGACAGGTTAATGTTAGTAGTCAGGTAGAGAGTCAAAAGCTAGGAAGAGATAGGAAGAGGTAGAGTAGCTAGGTAGAGATAGATTAATGTAAGCCAGGTAGAGCGTGTTAGTAGCTAGGTGTCCTAGTAGCTAGGAGACAGGTTAATGTTAGTAGCTATGCTGTTTTAGGCTAGGCTGTTGGAGGACATTATTAGAGTCTGTTCCTACTTTCTCTCCGACTTCTCCCCAACTGCATGATGAGCTGTCAGTTCAAGCGCTAACCTGTCTTCTCTTAGTCTCTTCTTATAGTAGGTGCTCCAGACCAGCCGTGCTTGACGACCCTGGCTGAGATGGCATTGCAGTGGCGGAGAGTTCTCCACGTCCTGCAACAAACTTCTGCATCAGTTCTGTTGCTCTTTCTGTGTCTCCGTTCTGTATCTCTGTTCTGTATTCTCCAAACCACAGACGGTCTCGGCAGATGACCGCTTGTGCTGAGCCTGGTTCTGCGGGAGGTTTCTACATTAATTTCTACATTAAACATTGTATTGTAATAACTCTTCTTGTAAAGTGCCTTGAGATGACATCTGTTGTGAAACGGCGCTATTTAAATAAACTGAATTGAATTGAATCTTGTTATTACCTTAATGTGACCATGGAGATTCAGATCTGAGTTCATCAGAGCACCTAGATTCGTTATACTCTGAAGTATTGACTGAAGCTTTGATCTGACTCTTTATCATTTCTCTTAGTTCCAAAATGAATTACTTTAGTTTTGTTTCTTTTCAGCTGAAGAAACTGTACTCAAGTACCCAGCCTTGAAGGCACCTCAAGAATTCTGCTCACTGAAGTGAAGTTGCATTTTAATCAAGTTTTTGCTGCTACATTTCTTAACATTGGAACTGTGTGGTGTAAGTAGCGTTTAAGAGCTGCATTGCTCAGGCAATACAATAACAATGTAAGGCTTTGCTGCAGTATCTTTTACTCAAAAGAGCCTATTTTGCTACTTGATTCAAAACGCAAGAAAGATGCTTTGGTCAGTTGAGACCAAGATTGAAGGTTTTGCTGATAAACTAAGTAATCTTGCATCAAACACCAGATAAATGTGTGGGAAGCACCTAATAGCCAGGTTAGAATATTTGTGACCCTGTGTAATTTCTAAAGATGCTTGTTGGTTAAAAAATAATAATAATAATATTTATTTATGTTTTTAACTGCATCTATATCATATCAAATCTATTAGAATCTAGTCCAGAATTAAAAAAATGTTTTCTCTCATGGGGAGATTTTATTTCACAAATATAATTAGGTTATTGTCAAAGTAGTTGTCCCCTATATCTTTTATTTTTCCTGTGACAGGAGTTGTGATACTGTCCGTGTGTTTTGTTGCAATCATGGCCTTTGTTTGTATTCACACAGCAATGGATAGGAACCTAATTTACATATTTATAACTCTGTTTGATATCATTAACGTAATCTTTGATATATCCATCAGTTTGTGCGTGTGTGTTTCTGATTGATATGCATTATGCTTCATTTTAGCATAAACTGTGGCTGAAGATTAAAGGAAAATGGGGATTCAGCAGAACGTTCTTAGACTTGGTTCGCACGTAAGCAAGATAAGTGAAAATAGAATGCATACTTGTCCCTGCACATACACACATGCACACACTGACTGAATCTTTTCACATTTGTTTCATCTGGCTGATCCGTTGATCTGTGTTTATTTAAAAACCAAAGACACTGCAGATGCCAGATAACCCTTGGCTTTCCTCCCTCTCTTTTTAGTTCATTTAAATAAGCTTCATCACCATGAAAAATTATAGCATCTGTTCGCCAGTGAACATGATGACAGTCTCGAAGAATCATAAATCATTGAGGAAAGGACATCATACAAAATTGCAATTAATTAGTGAACAAACAAAAACTTCAATTTCTTTGGCTCTGCTATCCCTGGTTAAGGAAGATACTTCATCATGGCCTCCTTTTCTTTTCTTTCTGATACTTTGCTTTGCCACTCGTTGCATGATTTAAATCTGCATATTCCAATATTATCCATCATATATAACCAAAGTGTAAAATTCTGACTCTGGGGCAGTGTATGTATTATTTAGACAGATATATTCACACGCACTATGTTGTGTAGCATGATACTGACACACATTATGCTTAGTGTTACTGCCGAGTGATAAACTGTTGTACCTTTAGCCAAAAGACAGCATCTAAAAAAAAAAAACACTGTGCAACCTCTAACTTGTAAAACCGAGTTTTATTTATTCACAGTGCTTTATAAAAAGCCCAGTGAGAACCATTATCCACAGATGAAAAAAAAAAGCTTAAGGAAAAAACATGGTACAGAAGTGAACCTAATCCTAAGGGGTTGGTCTGACAAATGTACCCAAAGTCTGCATCAATGACTCATCCAAAAGGTCACAAAAAAACCAGAGCATAAAATAAATAACTACAGGTCTGACTGAAGATTGAAGTGATGAAAGAGTGGATTCTGCTCAATTGTATAACATTCTGGGAAGAAAGAGAATGTCAGATCATTATGTTGTTGCTTCAGGTTCCAGTACTCTTGCGTTTCAGTTAATTGATTAGCTTTAGCATGACCTTAAATTGATTATTTTATGAAGAAAAATTGAGAAAAACTTCCTCCACAGTAATGTAAAATACTTATTGTTGGTTATTGCAAACATTTGATGGCATTTGTTGCCACACAGAGTGGAACCCAAAACTCAGTTGAGGGAGCTACAACTTTTCCATATGCATTGGTTTAGATTATTTTAATGAAATCATCGTTTGATGAAACTTTATGTTGTTTTTACTTGTCTATTTATGAAAGTGTGCATGATGATCTGAAATATAAAAGTATGACAAAGGAAACCTGTAAGGAGGCACATTGTGTTTCACAACCATGTTGGTATTTATTTTTATAGCACAGAAAATCAGCGGGAGTTTATTATACGCATGTTTTACAATTAAATAAAATTTTGTGTCTTCATGTAGTAATTATCCACAACCTGCACACAGGTCTTCTTGTGTGCATCCAGCTGGGAATTCCACTATAATAAAGGTGGAATTTAATCATTCTGTGTTGTGGCAAGAAATGCAAATCTTTTTGTTAGCTATGAAGTCCTCTTTTTTTAAAACACGGGGTTAAGCTAAAATGCATAGTTCAGTCTAATTAATCTTGGCCCATGAATATAGATAATGGCTAAACATATAAAAAAAAAAAATTTAATAAAGAAAAATAAGTCAATCTACCCATTTGTCCTAAACATTTCTAAACATTTATGTTAACAATAGCCAATTATGTTTCATTGTATGTTCATCATTTATTGGGAATTACCAACTGATCCATCTGTCTGTCTGTATGTTTGTCTATAACAATTCACAGGAAGCTGAAACATCCTACTTTATTTGTTGAAGGGTATAAGAGTAAATCCATAATTTATCATGCACATCTGAGGACTACTTTCATGAATTTCTTGCAGTCTATAACGTCAACTTGTGAGTTTGACCATACCACAGAGACGATGATGAAAGGAATCATCTTGAACAACAGTTATTCATTTATTAGCAACCAAAGAAAAAATATACCTCAAGCGCTACATTGACATACTTACTCAGTAAATCAATTGGTCTGACTAAGCTCTATTTACAGAGCAGTTATTGTCCTTATTCCTGCTGAAATTGACATTCATGGCTTTAAATACAGACCTGCAACCCAAAAAACATAATCAGTGTAAAATTAAATCCCAAAAATCTGCAGTTCCCAGCAACTTCACCCAGACACACTGAAAACACATCGACTATATTCATCCAAGCGGATGTTTTTAATAATGCTTCAGTGTAATAATCGTGCACCACTATGCCATTGAAAAGCTGTCAAACATGGCAATGATGAATTGAACCAAGGGATTTTACTAGCAATGTCATCTTTAAATGGTTTTCTATTTTAATAGCAGTGCTATCTGTGTTCTGAGGCAAAGGTTTAAAAACTGACATTGTTCTTGTTTTATTGGTTACCTGAGAAAAAACACATGCTGTCATCATTGTTTTGTCTCAATTGGTCTTAACAGGCAGGTAAACTATATAAGAAGATTAAACACAGATTAAAGATTTGTGAAATCATCAAGACTTTCAAGGAGAAATTGTCAGTTCTTGTGAAGAAAAAAGGATCACTGGTATCATAAATTGGGTTATATTTTATTTTAAGGATTAACTTCTAATCGTCCGTGATGAAAACCAACAAATGAGATCCCAACCTGGTGTCACGGATAATTCAAATTTTTTTTTATAGATAAGCATTAGAAAATATGCATATATCTTTTATTTTGAAATTTGCCAGAGGCTGGACTCTGCTCCCGCGCTCTTAAATAAAAAATTGTTTAGTCAATTAGTCCATGTGGATGGCATTAATTTGGCCTCTGGTAATAATGTAGAGATGTAAAATAAGGTGTGTGGTTGTTTTTTGTTGTTGTTGTTTTTACCAGGACATGACATTCAAATCCCATATTAAAGAATTTTCTTGGATTTCCTTCTTTCACCTTCGGAATATCGCTAAAATTAGAAAACTTCTGTCTAGGTGTGATGCTAACAAACTAGTCCATGCATTTGTGACTTCAAGGCTGGACTGCAGTAATTCTTTACTAACAGAAAGTCAACACAATTGAATTAAAAGCCTTTAGTTGATCCAAAATACTGCAGCAAGAGTTCTGATGAATATTAAAAAGAGAGATCACATTTCTCCAGTTTGGGCTTCTCTTAATTGGCTTCCTGTTGAATTTAGAAAAGAGAATATCCTCGTTCTTATGTATAAAGCCCTTAATAATCAAGCTCCATCATACATCATAGATCTGATTGCTATGGTTGGAGTCTGCATGTTCAGGCCACAGCCTCACATCATTGACTTGACGGAATCTGCTGGGATTCCTTAAATAGAAATCTTTTTAACTGATTGGAACCCCAGCCGGACTACTGTCATCACTAATCAAAGCCTATGTCAAAAATTTTAGCTGAGCCGTTAGCAATGCAGTAATTATTTAACCACTTGGGGCAGTAAACTAATGGTTTTTGGTACAAAATTAATAATTTCACTAAAATGTACTAAAATACATAAAATAATGACCAGACATGTAGATAGAGCTATTATAGACTAATTTATTAAGTTTATCAACAAAAAAAGTCGATTTTGAGGACATTTGCACTTTTTTTGTTGTAAAAACTGAGTCAATAAAGCGTATTTCAGCTGCTTAATCTCCAGCCTTTAGACAGAGCCGAAAATAACTAGCTGAGTCCATTAAGCAGATCATTCCAGCTCAGTATATTAAAAAGCCATGGGTGTTGTTTGCACCCATTTGCTGAACATTCTGAGATGTCACAGATCAATTAATTAATCACACAATGCTGTTATAAGATTATATAAGCAGCTTGATAAATGGCTAACACACATCAGCATTAGCATTTAGCTACTTACTTCTCTGTCCATCAGGCGTCTTTGTTCTTTGAACCAGCTTCTGTTCTTTAGGAATGTAGAATAAAATCCTGTAATCCATGCAGCCAAACAGGCGTTTCACAGAGAAAGTAAAAAATCCAACAAAAAAAGCGTTTTAAGATAACCGAAGCAGCCATGAGCTGTGAGAAGGAGGAGGGTGTGTTTGGAACTCTATCAGAGGTAAGCTGCTCTGCCTGCAGGGGTGGTTCAGACACCTCTAGCACTCCCTTGTTTTCAACTAGTGATGTCATTAGTTGAGCACTCAGTCGTTTTCTAGTAGAAGGAGAGGCAGCGGCTCAGAGAGCAGAATTCAGGAGGATTACTCAGACATGCGTGAATTAAGCCGAAAACCACTCTGGTGGGTTTTTTAGGAGAAACTTACATTACCACATGGTTCAAAACGCCAAAAACTTGATTTTGCATGATATAGGCCCCAGCAGTCCAGATTATTTTGGGGAGAGAGTTTTGTTTTGATTTTTTTATCCAACGTACGGAGGCTCCTCCCAAACCATCCATAATCCCCCCCTCCTGTAAGCTTTCCACTCTCTCTACCCTCCTATACAATTGGGCATGTGCATCACCTGTGATTTCACAGCATGTTATCGTGTATTTTATCAATAAAATTTAATATCGATTTGCTTTACTGAATATATGACTGTCTTACCTGTTCATCAGAAATGTGTCCAAAGCTGCATCAGTTTGAAGCCTTTTAAGATTTGATGGTGGCCTATATCCATGTCCAAACTTATCTCTGATGTAAATCAAAGGGGCAACACATATCGACATAACACCCTACTATGGTCTCTAAGGCATTTTTCAAGTTTGTTGCCATACTTCCCATTGTTTTTCTTTCCGAAGTTAATGTAGCCCTCGGTAGCCGGGGAATGGCTATTTAGTAGAAGTCTGCTGTGACTTCTCCATGACCGCTTTCTTCCATTATGGTGACTGTAAACAGAAAGACACAGAGCGGCGTGTCTGCACGGCCTTATCTCCACAGGTTTATGCGATGCGCATGCACATTCATTGACAGTCGACACGGCAGAAACTTAAATTCTATTGGATAAAACAATCAGCCGTTCAGTATAAGTTGCACAGGGGTGTATGGGAGGAAGTAGGGATTTTAGAAAAAATAACAAATGTTGTGGAGAACTAGCCTTTTATCATAGTACTGAACCCCACATAATTTTAAGGATATATAAAACTTTAATAAATAAATAAATCCTCCAGAATGCAGCTTTAAGCCTTGGCTTTGACACACTTACTGGAATAAATTTAGTCAACCAAGTCATGCGAGAGTGCTGTGTTTCCAGTGAGTCCCCTAACTTGAATCAAATCATCAGACTTATCTGAGTCTGTATCATTTCCAATGTCGTCCATGACCTGGAATACTTGGCAGCATCCAGACTCATATGATCTTAGAGGATCCGGTTGGGGACCTCAGCCTTCTGATTCCCGATTCAGCATAAACATGGTAATCAACGAGCAAAGTGATTCGGAAAGTGAAACCTACAGAGAAGTTGGATGAATTTGGCGTATCCGTCGATAAAATCCTTTTAAACCAATAACATATTCATGAGCTAATATTCAGCACACCAGAGAACGACAACTAAAACATCTAGTGATGTTAAAATACATTCAGTTTTATGAAAAAACAATATTTCTTTAACTCTAAAAATTTTAACCAGGATTTTATGCCTGACAGTTGCCTGTTGTTAAAAGTAACATACATCAAACATCTTGCCATTTCGATGTGAGACTTTAAAGTAAAAAAGCAAACAAAAAACAGTAATAAGTTAAGGCGCAAAAAACAATGTACTTGCAAGGCTTTCTAGTTGTAACTTGAAACAATTGTGTTTTATCTCAGTAAACACCTTCCTGGGAATACATCTGATAGCAAAGTGAATGGCAAGCAGGCAGTTCACATACCTCCCTCAGGCAAACATTGCTGAAGGCAATTAATAAAGCATCCTTTAGAACAAATATTAGGGGATGCAAAGACATCAGGACGGAGACATATACTGGAGGGTTGTGTGTGTACATTTTTAAGTTTGTATTTCCCTTATCTAAATGGAAGTAAACCGTCGGGAGGATTTGTAGAGAATGAGATTAATGAATGTACAAGAGGTGTTTTATGAGCACACGTCGCCACAAAATGAGTTGCAGTAACACATATACTTGCCACATATCTATGCTGAGAGAGTTCATGTGAAGGTAACTCACATGGTTTAACAATATCACCAACGGTCCCTTTTCTTTACTTTATTCCCATGGAACTGGAGGTGGTTAAACATACAGAGAGGGTGTCAGGTAGAGGTGGAAGGACCCTCAGAACAGAATATCAATGATGTTGTTGCTTGTGAGGAATGTTGGAGTTTGAGTACCAGAATGTTGCTACAACCAGGGCAGCTGACATCACATACAAACACAAGATGACCGCCAACAATGACAATTTGTATGCAGTAGGAAAATTAACTCATATTTATTCATAAAAATAATCAAATCAGTTTTTAAATTCTAGCAGATTACTTTAAGTCGTTGACGTGAGGTTGGGCTCCATTGACGGAGACTTTCCAGCCACAGCAATCCTCTCAGCAATCCCTCATACTGAGCAAGAATGTGGTTACAGTGGAGAGGAAAAACTCCCCTTTAATAGCAAGAAACTATCAGCAGAAACTGGCTCCATACAAGCGACAATCGCCTGGACTGTCTAGGGGCTCAAGATGACAGAGCAGAGACACGGAAAGAACAAAACAAACTGGTGTAAGAGCACTTTCTTTAATACATATAGTAAAAAGTTGATTAGAGGACATGGAGGACTTTCAGTTACTGGTAGCATCATCCCAGTCGACTTTCCCTATCCAACAGGGCATAGCAGTTAAAGGGACTATATCATGATATCTTACATCTTTCAACTTCTGGGATAGACATATATATGCTAAAATGTTACCGTTGGTGTTATACAGTATTAATTTGTCCTGAAATTTAACTTGTTTCCTGTAGTTAATGTTGGACCACGAAGTAAAACGTCCCGTTTCTCTATAACACCCCCCCCACACGCGCGCTCTGCTCCTCCGTAGCAGCTGGGACTGAGAGAAACAGTTAATCTCAAACAGTATTCTGACAGTGAATCTAAAAAGCATGAAGTACCATAATGAAACTCTGTTAAATTAATGGCTCAGACGTTTGGTTTATTTTTTATTTTTTGTAAAAAACTGAGTCAATGAAGCCTATTTCAGTTGCTAAATCTCCAGGCTTTAGACTGAGCCGTAAACAACTAGCTGAGTCCACTAAGCAAATCTTTCCAGCCCAGTATATAAAAAAGCTGTGGGTGTTGTTTGCACCCGCTTTCTGAACATTTTGAGATGCCACCGATAAATTAATTAACCACACAGGGTGTTATAAGATTATATAAGCAGCTTGATAAATGGCTAACACACATCAGCATTAGCATGTAGCTACTTACTTCTCTGTCTATCAGGTGTCTTTGTTCTTTGATCCGGCTGCTATTCTTTAGAAATGTAGAATAAAATCCTGTAATCCATGCAGCCAAACGGCCATTTTCACAGAGAAAGTAAAAAATCCAACAAAAAAAGTGTTTTAAGCTCAAAAAAACCGAAGCAGTAATGAGCTTTGAGAAGGAGGAGGGTGTGTTTGAAACTCTAGCAGAGGTAAGCTGCCCTGCCTGCAGGGGCGGTGCAGACACCTCTAGCACTCCCTTGTGTTTACTTAGTGACATCAGTAGTTGAACACTCGGTCGTTTCCCAGGAGAGGGAAGGGCAGCTGCTCAGAGTGTAGAATTCAGGAGAATTACTCAAACATGCGTGAATTAAGCCAAAAACCAGTCTGGTGGGGTTTTCTATGAGAAAATTTCATTACCAGATGGTTGAAAACTCCAAAAACGTTATTTTGAATGATATAGGCCCTTTAAGCAGGGTGCCAGACCAGGTGTAGCTTCTATGGAGGGAAAAACACAGAAAAAAAAAACAAATTTAACAGACAAAATAACAGCAAATAATACAACTTGAGAGAAGTAGAAGAGAAAAGTAGCAGAGTAAAGAAAAGTGGTCGGTCTGGCTCCACAACTACAGACATAGGTAAGCAGAGGAAACATAACAAATAATGTTAACCTCAGTAGCAAAGACGGAAGACCGCAGCACAGAATCCCTGTCCAACTGGCGAGTGTGTGGCATAGAAAAGCTTGTCCAGTGTAGTTCTGGCTCGAGGCTCAGTGTGAGCTGGTAACGGCCCCGTCGTGGTCCGGTCTTGTTTGGGAATGTAACCTAAATCGGGTGTTAAACTCCATCTAAAGATAATTACCGGCATGATTTTTGTTTTGTATTACACTTTTCTAAATTTTAGTAAACGAATATAGTGTTAATAGCCATTTCACTGACAGCTGAAAGCTAGCACTTGCAGTTCTGAAGCCCCGCCCCTCATGAGCGTGTGCGACGTGAAATGAGTATTGGCTGAATGAAGCTGAAAAGCAGCAGCAGTGAAAAAAGATTGGCGTTGAAAAAAAGATTGGCATTAAAAAAAAGAGGAAAGCGTGAAAATTGATTGTGAGTTAATTGTTTCAATGCATATATTTTGAGTTTGACATTTTTTTCACTTAACATTTTTATTTCACTTTTAATACATAAATTCTCACTACATTTATTTCAGATTCAAAATTAAGATTTTCAGTTACAATTAAATTTTTTAATACCAAATTTTATTTGGAGGCAAATGTGCCTGAACAGTACTGCTGCAGCAACTCAGGATGAACAGAGAATGCGGCAGACGAATATGGAGGATGCTGTTTTTTACGCAAGGCATCTAAAAGGGCTCCATATGAGGTAGAGTGCAATAAATAGGACCGTCTGCATACGACTTCCAGCACATATATCCTCCTCATACAGATGATAAGAAAGGTATGTATGAGATCCAACATTTGTCTTCCCAGCATGCGGTTGTTTAGATTGTATTTACTAGGGTTGCACCAATACCGATAATGGTATCGGCCCTGATACTGCCTAATGTACTGGTATGAACCGATACTCAAAATGGGGAAAATCTGCAACAAATTCACCAAAAAATATTGATTTTTCACTTTAAATTTTATTTTTGTGGTAATTTTATATTTTACATCTGTTATTTTGTTTCAGTTATGTTTAGTTTGTAAAGTCTGGTGCCTTTAGTCTCTTCAAGAAATGCACCAGAAGTTATACAGTTTATTAATTCAACAATATGTGGCAAGGTACACAACGAGGGCCCAGACGGGATTCGATCCCACGACTTCCAGGTGAAGGTCAGGTGCGCTAACCAGTCAGTCAGAGATATCCCTGTAAACAAGCAGCCAGGGCACATGATTTATCGGAGCCATAGTCACAGGACCTCCAAACTGTCACAAATAGTATGGGATCAGCATCGAGTATCGACAGATAAACAAAATCCAGCCATCGGTATTGGTATCGGAACAGTCGGATCGGTGCATCCCTAGTATTTACCCAGGATTCTCTGCACAATACTCTTTCTGCTTTTGGTGCAGTACAAGTTCAGCTTACCATTCACACATGCAGCAGAGTTTGTTTCAGTCGAACTGAGACCTATGTTTTAAGACGGACTAGAGTTTGTTTGTTTTGTCCCAATCAGACTGATTACCCATTCACACCTCCCGAAACAAACCAGACTTTCTGGGCAAACGAACTAGGGTTCGAATCAAGCAGACTAAACAGGGCTGGTGTGAATGCACCCTAAATGGAGACAGACGATTCAACGTGGTGACCCCTGAACAGAAAAGCCAAAAGAGAAGTAGAGACTGCAAAAATACCTTGTGATTTTTTTTAGTTGGCACTGTCTCACAAAAGAAACCCCAACATCTGACTATAAAGCTACTCCACTGTATTCTTCTACAAATCAATTAATCATTCTTGCTAGAAGTCACTCATCGTGATATAAATAGTAAGGTGGAAAAATTGATCAAATTCAGGATGTCTTCAAAACTTGACCATGAAGTAAAAATATTTTTAAAATAGTAATAAGTATTTTTAAAGAAAAACATTAGGTATTTATTTAGTTCAATAAAATAGGTTAGTTAACTTGATGCAATGCTTGAGAAGTTTTATAATTTCCTTATTTATAAATATACATTTTGGACTCTGTAATTTACTAAATTGCAGCTCTTTTGGCTTTTCTGCTCTTGTCCAGATAGTTCAGATTTTTATTTAGACTGCTACATATGGGACAGGTATAAATTTGAACTCAAGACGTCATGGGCATAAATTCCCTTTAGCAGCTGAGGTTCTACAGCAGCATCATCTTTTCATTCCTGACCGCTCTCTGGCCAAGATCTTGTTTGGAACGATGAAGTGCAGTAAGTACAGCGGCAGTTACAAACCATTGCAGACTATTTTTGTTTGTTTGTTGCTGATGGGAAAAAAAGGCTGACTTCCACACAGAGTTTGAAACCACTAATGAGTATACAGTAACAACTGCTTACAACAGTTCTGAGGCCACCCAATAACTTTGTAGCACAGGAGCAATTGAGCAGCTTGGTAACTCTGCAGAAGGAAAATGAATTATTAGCTTATTCCTTACATCCACTAAACAAATGATGTACGGTACAGACTGTATTCACTACACACACCACAACACCTCCCGGGATGGCTCATCAACAACTGAACAGACAAGAACTTGAGCCAGCTGGTGAGCAGGTAGTGTTAAAAGCATATGACAAACACACGCTCAGACACACACACACAGACAGTCAAAGTTCTTTAACCTAGAACCAAACAGAAAGAGACCATAGTCTCCAATGTTATTTTATTCTGAACCAGGTGCGGCTGGCTCATGATGTGCCTCGCCCTCCTTGAGTCACACGAAAAAAGAGAGGAGAAAAAGAGTCGTATTTTGCCAGTCCAAGTCTGCATATTATTGTCCAACAACAGCCTGAATATTACTTTCCAATCTAAAAACCCTCTAAAAGCCCTTTCATAGAGTTACATTGTAAGATCCTTTTTTTTTTCAAAGTTTGGACCCTACATTACATTTCAATGAGCATCAGGGAGGGCTTGCCCCAACATGATTTCATAATAAGCACTGATGCGTGCTGACTTACAGCCATACACATGGGGTGTTTCTCAATCAAATCAAATCAAATTTATTTATAAGGCACTTTTCATACATAAACAGTAACACAAAGTGCCTTACACAGGCTAAAAACAAAAACAACAACAACATTAAGAACAAGGGAAAGAAAAGACCCACCCCTCCCACACATATCCACACCCCAAGACAAGCCCACATTCACACCAACACACACTCACAACAACATACACTCACACCAACACGCCGGAACATCAGTACTCACACACATGCTCAACCCCACTTATACTAGCTGACACTAGAGAGACATGGCTGGGCACCGACATATTGGTGAGAGAAGGCCACGTTTGGGGTCCGACCACACCCAGGGAGACCCTGACCACCGGGAGCATCACCGCTGAGGGCCAATCCGGCCACGGCAGACCGAAGGCCCCACACCAAGGGGCAGGGGCCCACCAGTCACCCAGGCCAGAGCCCTCCGCAATACAGCTCCCCCCCAGCCAGCCAGACTTTGCACCCGGTGTGGCCGTCCCCCAAGAGGAGAAACTGGAGCTAACGCTGGGTGAAAATCATAAAACAAAATCATAAAACAGAACAAAACTTAAAATACAACAAAACTTTGGTAAAATAAGATAAGAAGTAAACTGAATCACAAAAATTAAGAAGTAATAAATAAATAGTAAATAATAAAAAGATAAATAAAATAAAAGAGAAAAATTACAAACTTGCTAAAATAGACTAAAATAGAAGTAACTAAAATAGCAGATCATCAGTCAATACGAGTAGACTGTCCTTCCTTGGTCAAAGAAAACAGTTAAATTGGAACAGACTTATCTCACGTGACCGTGGCTGCTGGCTTACGTGCTCTGTCCGTCCCGCCAGTTGTAGTAGCGTAGTTATGTTACTTCAGCCATGGAACTGGAAATGTATAACCAGTGTTTTGTCGGTTAAATCAAATGTGTATGCGATTTAGTACCCGGTTGCCAAGCTATAACTAACCAACCATTTATAACTGCTTTGGATCACAAAAAAATAAGTATTATAATAATAAAAAATAAAACAAACATTTTACATATAAACCCGATAGCAACAATTAGTTGACTTACAGACGTGGACAAAATTGTTGGTACCCTTCATTAAATAAAAGAAAAACTCATAATGGTCACAGAAATAACTTTAATCTGACAAAAGTAATAATAAATAAAAATTATATAAATGTTGACCAATGAAAGTCAGACATTGCTTTTCATCCATGCTTCAACAGAATTATTTAAAAAAATAAATGCATGAAACAGGCCTGAACAAAAATGATGGTAAAAAATGATGGTTTATTTGTAATTATTAGTAATGCTTGGTGTCAGGTGCGACATTGGTGGAAAAAAGTTTCTGGTAGCAAGCAGTTAATAAATACACAAATGTTCTTCAGAGTGGTGAAAGTAATATCATTAGATTAACTAAATCATATGAGTAGAACTACATTTTAAAAGATCAAACCTGTATTCCATCGCGTAATTTAACCACCAAAAAGAAAACTGCAGCCGCTGCAACCGCTTTAATGACTTTATATTGAACAGTGGATGTGATGATGGAAAAAAACAGCCCTAGAATACCAGCCACGCAGTGTGACATCACCTGGATTGTTCAATAATTTGATCAATCCAGTTTCCAAGCTTCACAGTAAGCCTACCGGGGAGCAGGCTTGTCCAAAGGCATAGATTGACATTGCGGAATGAGTGGGGCCTCAGGCCTCGTTCTTGGAAATGAATCTGAGGAAATTGAGCCAGGATTATCAAAGAAAGCCTAGATTTTAGAGTTAGCTCCCTTCGTGGAATACCCCTCAGAGTGGTCTGGCGGGTTGGTATTGTGACAACAGATCTTCAACATTGAAAACACTCAAAGTAATCACAACACTAGGACAAGATGCTCACAGATTTACTTGGAATTAGTTTGCATTGATCTGTTTATATGCCGAGATAGTCCGGTGCGTTATTTGCCACTTTAGGATGTGCCCAGGAAGACCTTTGCTAGTGTTGCTGTCATACAGAGTTTGGGATCAAATCCTGTGTAAACACAATCCTACTTATATGCGATGATAAATGATCCAACTGCCCTTTCTCTTCATGGTTTACCCATCCAAACAATATGGCAGACTGTCTGCTGGATTGGTAACAACTGACAACACACTCAAATCCAGAGTAAAGAGCTTCAGCAAGCAGCCAAACCCCAACAACCCTAACCCTACTGAATATAGTGTAAAGGGCTATACAAATACAGGTCAATTACCATTACAAAGTAAAATAAGGTTCATTGGCCTGTAAATTGAACAACTTACCTTTCAAGAGATAAGTCAAGCCATGCCAATGTAGTTTATAAAGCACGTTAAAACAGACAAAACCGACTAAAGATACTTGATACAAGATACGTGAACAATTAAGACTCGCAAGATTAAAATAAAAAGGATTTATTAGACACCCACTCCGTGACTTTGCAGATATTTTGCCCTCAGTCGCCCTCTCAAGCATCATGGCGTAACATCACTGTCATAAAAACAAATCACTATGGAGCGCATTTGAAAAAAAAAAGTGTACTGATAAATTTACAAGCTTGCTCTGCAGTACAACAAAACATCAAACTAGCATGTCAGTTTGCAAACCTTCAAACAGTTGTCCTGGCACTGTATTACATCATTATGCCTGAACAAACACAATAACCCCAGGAGAAGCATTTATTACGTACCAATCCAGTGGCAACATGGCTAGTTCAGCATCTGTAGTACATCCTGATGTATCTCTTAAGCCTCATGTACAGTGGCTCCGCAACAAACCTGCAAAGTTGTATCACTGGTTTGTAGAAGCTAATCTTTCTTGGGTAAATTGCTTGACCTCAACTGAGCAACAGCTTGACAGAAACAATCCTACCTGTGTCATCTTGTGTCTTGCTGCTCTCTGAGGCAGTGGGTGGTGCACAGTGAGCTTTAGGGTTTAATAAGTGGAACAAACTTGTCATTAATTGAGAAGCTTCGCAGCCCTGATGCTGATGATTATGTCCATTGGTGACCTATTTTTTTCTTACAAGAACATAGATGTCAGAACAATAAGCTACATTATGCTTTCATTCTGCTCCAGGCAGTTGCAAAATCCTACCTCTAGGCCTCATATATACTAAAAATGTGAGCCCAATAAAAGCTGTCAACTGATGTTAATCTCATCTGAAGCATCAACAAGGCACCCTCTGCCAGGTGACCTTCACAAAATGTAACATTGGAAACTGGGAGGGGTCTATATTCATTGCCGTATGACACAGTTGGTAGTCTCATTTGTGTTTTTACATCAGGTCCCATGAGAGACTGATGTTCGCACACTATTGTCATACTCATTACAAACGTGTGGATCTGATGCAACATGTCCTTAACAAAGACAAGCCAGTCTCTTTCAATTTTATATCTGATTACTCATTTTTTCTTAGAATCATTTATAGAAGATAATACTAATTCAGAGAAAAAAAGAGTTAATTATTAAAATATTTTAGACTTCATTTCAATCTAAATGTTTTCAACTCCTCATTGCATTCATAGCCTTCTTCTTTAAGCCTATTTCTGTTTCAATCTTCCTTTTTCTGTCTTTGCAGGCAACAGCCTCATGAATACTGCCTTTATTTTCTCTCAAAGTGATTGTTTGGCTTGCATCCTCTTTAAAGCTGCAGGTTTGCTTTGGAGTGATTATCATTATGAGAAATGACTTTTGCACTGATCCTTTGGCAAATGTTCCTGAAATGAGACTCTTGCTTGGATTTCCATACGTTAGATTGCCTCGTTTTTTCAAGTGCTCTTTAGTGTGTATATTCTACACTGCAATGAATAGCATAAACAAAAAGCTTTGCATGGCTCAGCAATTATTTCTCAGTAATCGTTGAACCTAATAATGAGTCTATTGTAAACACTGCAAAGAAAACACACAAACTTTCCATTTTTACACGAGGAGCGAAAGGGGTAGGTTGGTGGTGGGGTAATTAGATTGAACTTTGTTGGTTTCTACCCTAAAACATGTCCAACTCGGGTGTCACACCCAAAGGCTAGGCCTCTACTAATGTAGCTCTTAGGTTGCAATCCCTCAGGGGAAAAACTGAATTATAACAAAAATAAAGTTAAATATGTCTCATCAGATTTTAGCAACTAAAACATGACATTTAGAGAAACTGACCTCAATATAGCAAATATTTACAAAGCCATAAAGGGTTGGTATGACACCCCAAGAACATCACTGACCCCTATTTAGCGCTTATTAAAAGCTTCCTGGATATTCCCCTACACAGCAGTCTCTGAGTTAAGCTTATAAATAATGTATTATTCGAGCATTAATACCTGTAAACATTCTCCTCCTAATTGTGATGAACGACACAGGAAACATAGCAGCAATAACTGTCAGTTATGTCTGATAGCACTGATGTCTTGAGTGCCTGGTCTTGGGATCATTACAAGAATAACATCCAACAACTCAAAATTGTATCCTTTGTTACATCCTCTTCTCACTTTGACCTGCTAGTGTAACCAGAGGTGAACAAAGTTCATCTAACTCCAACTTACCATGTTGTTGCTAGCTTTACAGCAGGCTACTCACTGCGAGTGAGAAGAACGGTTATCCAGGAAGATCAATATTTAAAGGAAAAGTCTGGGGGGTTTTTCAACCTGGACCTCATTATTATAATTTATTATGTTCATTTACTCACCCAGTCAAGTTTGGAGCAACTTGGACTCCTTCGAAAAAAGGTTATATACGGTCGCAATCAGCATAAATCCATATAAAATGGGAGTCAGTGGAACAGGAGATTTGCCGCCTGTAATAAGGCATTACCTGCCCCAAAAGTCCTTAATCTAACCATGTTTTGTTATTAATCATTAGCAATACTCCCGTCGGAGCCTTATAATAAACTACAGTAACATGTGATTTCAATTACATCACTGCCGTCCCCCATCCCAGTTGTATTCTAAGCAGGATTTTCACTCTGTGCTTTGTGGTGGTCTGTTAGACAAAACTTGCTTCTGCAAACATCAACATGGTTCACGTTTGCATGTTTCCAAACTGCACAATCCTAATGACCAATTGGACTAAATTCAGCTTCCACAGGCAGAAAAATAATTTCTGTCAATAAGAAATTCCAGTAAAATGTTTTATATCAATCAAGACATTTTTTAATATTTCGTTACAATGGCCTTAAGATTTAATTTGCAAAAACTTTTTTTGTTTTTTTTTGTTTTTACAATTTCATTGTACAATTATATATTTTTGTATTATTTATTAATGTAGGTTGGGATGGAAATAATTTAATGTTATGTACTTTCTGTACTTTGTAATCAACCGTGACCTGATTTACTTAATGTTTTATATCAGTTTGAATGACTAGTCTTATTTAGTGACATTTTTATCCAGGACAGGGACAGAGAGATTTTGATAATGATAGTCCATATCTAGGGTTACCATGGAGATGATTCTTCAACCGGGCATCCTTAAAAATACACAAAGTTCTCAGCTTTCTAATCTAAGAGAAAGGTGCCACAAAGTCTCTGATTTTCATCTTGAGAGTCGTACTTTATCGAATAGAATAGATAGACCAAGATTGCTAGTAATAATATAAGCTTGTTGTTGTAAGACCGAGACAGGTCGGTATTCCACATTTGCTGTGATGTGTTACTGTCCTCCTGTACGATCAATTCAAATAATATTAAAACCTCCAAACGCTTAAATGAATCTCTCTCATTTATTAAGAGGCTCAAAAATCCGACTACATAGGTCTTTATTTCATAATGTTTTATTTATTTTTATGATTTAGATCAATCGGAGTTCTATTCTTATGGGCAGGAAGCGAGCTTGTATTCGCCCACATGTTGTTGTTTTTTCTCTGAGGTGGTGCGGAGCGGTAGGGGAGCACATAATATCGATGTGAAAAACGCAGACTGGCGTTAGTTTTCAACAGCCTAGATTTTCTAATGGCAACCTATTTCCAAGGTTAAAGGAGAAACACATTGGACGATTTTAAGTTTTTCACTGGACAATTTTACTTCAGAAATATCCAACTGTATTCTTCTCTTTCAGCTTTTGCCTTTATGGGTGGCCACAGCAACTCATCTGTCTCTATTTACGTATCCCCCACCCTCACACCAACTAACTTCATGTCCTTTTTCACGGCATCCATAAATCTCCCTTTCGCTCTTCCTTTTGGCATTCTGTCCTGTGTCTTCAACCTCAGCATCCTTCTACCAATATAATCATCGTCAGGTCCTTTTCGACTGTCCATGTGTTCTTGAACACTGACTGATCCCTGTGCTGTGTGAGTGCACAGATGGAAAGAGTCAATGGGTGAGCTCTATCATCTTATTTGTGCCTTTTGTCGTGGATCTTTCAACTACTATTTTCTTTCTCAACTTCTAATTTTTTATTCATTTATGATGTTAGTTTAAAGGGTGAAATGCCCCCTCCTGCCTCAGTGAGGGCCTACATTTCCATTATGCCATAAGATTTGTAATGTTCTCTAACAAATCTTTAAAGCACCCACAGAACACCTGTACTTATGAGATTACATAATGAACAGATGGTCTGTTTACCAAATCAGCAATGTCAGAATTTTTTTCACTACACGGGATCTTATTCCTATTCAGTTAAAAGAGGCTGAACACATATTGATACATCTCAAAAACGTAAAACCCCAAATCAAAAAAGTGTGTAAGGCATTTTAAATTCAAGTCAAACTGACAACAGTAGTTGTTAAATTATGTTTGACCTGTATTACATTAAAAACAATAAAAAGGCACCTTATTCAATGTGTTCCTCATGAATTTTATTTTATTTAAATTAAACACATCCCACTTTTGGTTCTTGCAACACGATTAAAAAAAGTTGGAACAGTAAAGCATTTACCACACTGTAAACCCCAATAGGTTCAGAGAACTCAAAATTTATCTTTGCCCCTAAAGGACCAGACCTTTCTTGACTGCTGCTTTTGTACCAGATCATAATTACAATCACCTGTTGACATATCCTGTTTCAAATCACATCATTATTTAACCAGTTTACCTGATTACTCGCTCTAAATTGCTCCTGTCCCAACCTTTTTTTAGAATGTGTTACAGGTCTGAAGGAGAGGAAAGGATGTAAATCTACAACTGACATAAAGTTGACCAGTCAAAAGATATATATATATATATGTATATGTGAAACCCATATCAATTCATTTCGCATAGTGAAATATTTTAATCCTTTATTACTTGTAACTTTAATGAAAATACAAAATCCAATTTCTCATGATTTTTGAATATTACATAAATGTGCATAAATTACTCAATCATTGTGGCATGATCAGCCTAGACGTGTCCCAGAGGCCCAGGTTGGGTTTGTAGCTCCCTTCTGGTTGTTCGTTCTGGTGTCTCTTACCTTTCTCTTGTAAATACTCCATAGATTCACTACTGGTTCAGGTTAGGCTAGTTTGCTGGCCAATTAAGCACAGTACATGACCATTGATGCAGCTTCTGGTATCTTTGGCAGAGTAGACTGGTACAAAGTTCTACTGGATAATGAAATCAGTCTGTCCATACAGCTTTTCATGAGATCTAGGCTTAGGCCACGTCCACACTAAGCCGGATAACTATTAGCCGGGTAAGAGAGCCGTCTAACTGTTATCTCAACGGCTAAATGAGCACGTCTGGACGCAACTTATCCGGTCCCTGGCTAAATCAGAGCACCAACGTCAATCAAATGCTGCGTCCTAAATTGATGACGACAACAACGCAACAGCATATAATGACAACAGCAAAAATGACGAATCTCGCTATGCTACTTCTTCTTTTGCAAATTCAGACGTTTGCAAAGTTAACCCTAACCTACTTGCGGATGAGAAGGCGACACAGGAGGGGATCCAGGAGGCGCCGACAGCAACATACATTATACGCGTCAATCTGTGTTCTTTTTGTTTTTCCCAGCGCATGCCCAGTACATTCATAGGTAGGCATTGGATTGCGCAATCATGGGACCTTAAACGGACCGTAAACGGGGCGTAAATGCTCGTGTTGAGTGGATAACTTTAGGCGTCTAACTCCCCGTATAACCTTATCCAGCTTAGTGTGGACGTAGGCTTAGAGTGGTCTAACATTAACTGGTAGATGGCTGTGTTGACTGTAAACTTCAGAAAACAGTGGACAAATACCAGCAGATGACTTGACATCCGAAACTGTCACTGACTGTGAAAACTTCAGTCTGGAATTCAAGTAACGTGAATTCTGTTCCTCAGGGACTCAGGGACACTGTTTTCGAAATGAAACACAAAAACACAAACTTTGGACCAGCGAGCAACAATCCAGTTCTTTTTCGCCTCAGTCCAGGGAAGAGACACCTGACACTGGTTATCTCTGGTTCAGGAGTGGTTTTGCATGAGGGCTGCAACATTGACAGAATGCAACATTCTGAGGCATAATTTGGGGTTTTCATTGTCTGCCATCTGCACATATAGTTTATTATGATTACTAGAAATAAAATATTTTAATATAAAATATTTCACTCAATGTGTAATGATTGGTCAGAATATAAGATTGAAACCAGATGTTTACATACAGAAAAAAAAACACACAACTATTTACTGTCAAAGATTAAAATCAGTCAACTTCTTTAAAAAAATAAATAATTAAAAAAATAAAAGTAATAATAATAATAAATACAATTGAACTGGGGCCTGTACCATGAAGCCGGATTAGGTGGCTAGCCAGCCATGTTTCAGCTTAGTTTCCGCCTACCCTGGGTTTTAGGTACTATGAAAGTAGCTCGGCTTTGATCGGTGTTCGTTGCCATGTTATCTTAGGCTGCACGGCTAAACTGCTCCGGGACAGGTTATGTTCTGGATTCGAGATCTCAGACTGAAGTTTGACCAATCAGCTGTGAGCAAAGAAACATATATGTGACGTAACTAATTCCCAGCGCCGGTTCTCTGTTGCAATGGCTTCACCTTTTCTCCCAAATCCCGTGGACATCTCCGTGCAAATTGTTAGACGAGCACTTCGTAGAGAAATAATTTTTAGGGACAGACAAAATCCATTTGACTTTCCTGATGCTTACTTGTATGAAAGATACAGATTTTCCGCGGATGGAATGTCTTATCTTTGTGAACTTCTTGAGCCGCACATAACAAATGTGACTCGTTAAAGCCATACCCTTACTGTACCGCATCCATAATGGGCCGCCCTTTATTGTTGCTCAGAGCCAACTCCTCCGCCACAGTGTAATCTTGAAGAGGTGGCTGTCCCACAGTTTTCCTCATTTCAAATTTTTGTCTGTTTTCTGCAAACAAGTGTTTGTGATTAAATGTTCAAAAAAATAATAAAAAGTTATGGTAAATACTCAACACTTTGAATTATATCTTTATATTTTGTCTTGATCTGATGCCAAGAACGTTTGGAGTTGGGGTTGCATCTAAAAATCAATGAATCCCAATCTTTTTTAGGATGCAATGGCCTATACATTCACATTTTACATACATCTACACACATATACTATATATATACGAATACATTTTCATTTTAGCGTTTAATATATTTTTAATATAATAAGCCTACATAAATGTACATTAATTGTTTAACCTGAGCATTAACGCAATCAGCAATCTTCCACCAACATTGTTCTCTTGCTTTGGCAGCAGATACAGTGTTACTGCGTGCTTGAAAAATACTTCTATATTCTTCATATTTCTGAAGAATTATCTCTTGCTCCTCCGCTGAAAAGTATATACCTCTCGCTCTATCCTTATCGAACGCGATTGGTTGTTCAGAGTCGACGTCACTCTCTTATGTGCACGCGCATGAGGATTAATCACAGCTTAAGGATCAAAGCCTGAGTTGACAGGCTTTGATAAGCTGCGTCAGGGTACCAATAAAGCCTGATTGCATCGGTTTGGTTTTATCGACTCAAAACCAATCCTGTAACCCTGAGTTTGTTCAGCTACCTTCATGGTACAGGCCCCTGTTTGGCCATAATTATAAACTGTACGTTTTGAAGAAATGGGAGAAGTTTGGAAGCCTTAGAACCCCATTCTATCTGTGAAGTATAGGGGTGGCAACATCATGCTGTGGATCTTTTTTGTCATAGAAGTAACTGATACACTTTACAAAATAGTTGGCTTCATGAGAAAAGGAAATTATGTGGACATAATAAAGCAATGTCTGATGACATCAACCAGGAAGTTATGGCTTGGTTCGAATTTATCTTAAAAGTGGACAATGCCCCCAAACTCACCTCCAAAATTTGTCATAATATGGTTTCAGGACAGCAAAGTATGGGAACTGGAGTAGCCATCAGAAAGACCTGATCTCTATACCATTGAACATTGGTGAACAGCACTGAAAAAGGGAGTGCGAGCAAGAAGGCCTACAAACCTGACCCAGTTGCACATGTATAGGCCATAATGCATCTGAATATTTGTGTCCACCCAACCAGAAACTTTAACTCAAAAAAAAAAAAAAAAAAAATTAAAAAAAAAAAAAAAAAAAAAAAAGAGAGAAAAGCAAAATTACATTCCTATGACTCATGACAAACTAATAATGAATGGAAAATCAGCAAAGAGCTCATACAAAAAGTGAACTGTGTCGACTTGTATGTAAAGTAGAGAGCAGGATTAAGCCATTATTGCTCATTTACTGAACACAGCAGATAGTTAGCTCTGTTGCCATGTCTTTGATAGATCTGAGTTTCCTAACCTCTGTCCTTGATGCTCAGAAAGCTGCTGCCGTAATCCCGATTGGCATTGATTCAGCTAAATTATTTATCCTCCTTTCTCCACAACAGAAACACACACACATACACACTTGTATAAACTTGATATTATGCTCTATAAATATATACGACTACTTAGTACAGATGAGGCTTTTGTAGGTTCCCTGTAGATAGGCTCATGAAAATGCAATGCTTTAGGACTTTTAAGAGTCTATGCATGGTGCATGCTGGTTTCTGAAATCCCTTTTCAAAAATTATATGATAATGTGTTGCCTTGACTTCTCTGCAGACTAAAGTAGCATAGACCACCTTAGCAACATAGGAAATTTTACAGTTATGGTAATAAAAAGCCTCAGGTATACATATATATATATATATATATATATATATATATATATATATATATATATATGACTCAAAGCTAAATTAGTAATTCATTCTGAAGCAGCTTCATGTTAAGGATAGGATGTATAGCAGGAGCAAAGAATTCTGAATGTTTTTGTACATGGTGCTACAACATAATGAGAATTGAGAGAAAGCTAATTTTTCACTTTGTGGTCTCAGATTTGAGAACTGTTGATAGGCTTTACACATATTTTTAAGCAGAGCAGATACAGTACATCACATCACATGACAACCACAAACCTCAATGTATTTTATTGGGGTTTAAAAAGGACGTAGTTACAGAGCATTTATGAATTAAAAAAGCAAATTCAATAAGAATTTTAATGACAAGCATTTTCATCTAGGTGTAGTGATGTACTCTGAACTGAATCTTCATAGTGATATAAAAGCAATTGCAAGGTCAGCCTTATATCACCAGGAATTAAAGGCCTATTGTTGCAACGGGACCTTGAAAATCTCATCCATAAATGTATCTTTAGTTGGATTGATTACTGCAACAGTGTCCTCACAGGTCTACCTAAATTGGACAGCTGCAGCTGAACCAGAACGCTGCTGCTCGTGTCCTCACTAGAACCAGGAAAGTAGAACACATCACTCCAGTTCTAAAGTCCTTATACTGGCTCCCTGTAGCTCAGAGAACAGAGAGATAAATACTAAATACTTTTACTAGTTTATAAACCACTGAATGGTTTTCCAGGTTGTGAAGGAAATGTTATTGCATTTATAAGTTGTATTCATTACTCACAGTGCCTATATAAAACATTGCATAGTTATGCTGAGTTATTACTGAGTTATGCTTAGTTATGCTGTCCTGTGACACCTCCTGTTCTTGACTGCTAAAACAGAGTGTTCTTTCGCTCAGCAACTGCAAATCTACAATCCTGTTTGAAGTTGTTTGTTCTCTCAGAGCTGATTAAGTACCGGTCAGAAACCAATCTGATAGGGTGTGGTTGTGTGCTATATATAATTGTGACTTTGTGAAGAACCCCAGAGCTCCTTGCGATCTCTCCATGATGCATGTAATAAACTTTGATGATGACAGCTGATCCTAGTCTCATCCATGGCATCTCAGAGAAATATTTCTCACGACAAGGTAATACTTATTTTTATTAGGATTTTAATATTTATTCCCTGTCTAGTAAGTGCATCTAGGACAGTAGGTTATGTAAAGAATACAATTGTATTTTTTAGTATAATGTTCTCATAAGCTCTAGATAGTCCCTAGAACCAGAACCAAGCATGGGGAAGCAGGTTTCAGTTTATTTGCCTTGCCTAAGTAATTTATAAGATTGCCAAGCAGACGTCAATTAGCAGCATTTATCAACAGTACATTCTGACATTGTCAGACAGATGCCAGGAGACAGGAAGGAGACACAATGGACTCTGAAACTGAGCTCATGCTGTTAAAAGATAAAAATGTAGTGCAAAATACTATTTAAGATTGTTTAGAAGGGATATAATTAGGGATATGAGCATAGGTGTTTTTTTAACCAGGGGATGGTGGTGACATGTCCCCAGCAATATTTATTATTGACAGGTTTGTCCCCACCACACCTGATGCAGAAATTCTTTACCAGCACTTATCTCACATCCACTTGTGGTCCCAACACAGTTTCCACATAGTCTAATCAGGATGTGAACAAACTATTATTGAAGTCACTCCATTCCTCTTTTTATGCAGTCATGTTTAACTTATGCGCAGATGCTGCTGTCAAGATTTTTAAAGTCTGATAGTACGCTCAAAATACGTTCAGCCGAGAGTCCTGCATGTGTGGGTATTGTCTCAAGAAAAAAACATACGTAAACAAATTTCATGAGAGTGGGGGAAGTTTATTTACTGTAGGTGGGTTGCCAATGAAAACGTATTAATATCATATTTGTCTGTTTAAAACTCTCAAAGAGGATCTCATGATTATGCTTGTAAAGAGAGCATGTCAGAAAAATTGCGCCAACTTTGCACTGAAAGTAGATATTCTGGCTTTCTCTTTTTTTTGCAGCTTCATTTGTAATTCAGGAACGGAGAAAACCTATAAAGCGAGGGACTGTACTAAGTATTGAGTACTGAGTAAAATAACCTTTTGCTGTAAAATACACCAAAGAAATTATAGGTTCATGATTAATTGTAATTTATACCATGGTGTGGGTGAATACTCAATTCTGATTGGGTGGACGGTGTTCATTAAAAAGTGATAATGCACACCTATTATTGTGCTGGCTCAAATGGCAAGGGAGACTCAACATTATTTCACAGTTGCTGTCAATTCAAGCGCTAATCTGTTTTCTCTTAGTCTCTTCCTACGGTAGGTGCTCCTGACCCGCCCTGCTTGACGACCCTGACTAAGATGGCATTCCAGTGGAGGAACGTTCTCCACGTCCTGCTACCAACTTCAGCTTCTGCATCAGTTCTGTTCCTCTTTCTGTGTCTCTGCTGCCTTCTCCAAACCCCAGACGGTCTCGGCAGATGACCGCTTATGCTGAGCCTCTTTCTGCTGGAGGTTTCTTACTGTTAAAAGGGAGTTTTTCCTCTCCACTGTCGCTTCATGCTTGCTCAGTGTTCGGGATTGCTGAGAAGTCACGACGCAATCTTCTGTGGTTCTCTAATTACTAAATTAAATATTGTATTGTAATAACTCTTCTTCTAAAGTACCTTGAGATGACATCTGTTGTGAAATGGCGCTATATAAATAAACTGAATTGAATTGAATTGAGTTCAACAGCTGTGGACGGCTCACTGTGGCCACGTTGCTTGGCAACACCTGTGTAAAAAAAAAAAAACTCATGATTTTACTCTAAAACACATTGCAGTATTATTAATTGATTAAATATTTATTTCGTAAGTGACCACAGTATAAGCGGGATAATGATGCAGACATGGGTGACCCAAATAACTCTGGAGGATCATCTCTGTTAAAATATATAAATAAATGTGGATATAAATAAATAAATAAGTGATGAAATACATTTGTAAATAAAGAAATAAATATAAATTTTTTTTTAATCAATTTGGGAATAAATAAATATGGGAACAAATAAATAAATAAAATGTGAAATACATTTGAAAATATATAAATAAATATATAAATAAATAGAGAAACTTAAATAATTCAAATCAGTTTGAAAAAACATTTGTAAATAAATAAATAAAGAACTAAATAAATAAATATGGTAATTAATAAATAAATGGTTCAATACAATATAAAAAAGAATAAAGAACTAAATAAATATATGTGGGAATACATGAAAGAACTAGTAACATAGTTCCTCATTTATCTATTTAATTTTTTTTTAATTTATTTAATGCTATATTTAGTGAGCCCTTGCATCGATGGATAATGGCGTTGCGTCAATCCCTCTCCATCAAAACGGAGAAGCCTAAACTAGGCTTTATCTGTCAAACCAAGGACTCTCCGTCACATACGCAATAACGGATGGAGTTGGATCCATTTTCTAATTATCCGTCTCCATCAACGTATAGCATATGCCTGTGATTGGTCAGTTCAGTAACAGCCAGATCGTTTCACCAGAACGGGGCTCTATAGTTGCTGTAATCAGTTTTTAATGTAACGTTTGGGTACTAATATTTAAACATCCAAAAGAATATTCGACTATTTTACAGGGTTTTTATGTGAATTTATGTATGTTCTAGCATTCTTTGCCGAGATTCATGTTATGTCTAATAAAGACTTGACCCCGGCCCGGCTCCGTATAAAACCTTTGTTATTTATGTCAACAAGCAAATGCTTATGATGGATAGTTTATCAATCTTCACTGTGGTCAGAGGCTTTTGAAAATATAGAAGGCACTTTTTTGTGGATTACAGGCTGAACAATCTTTCATATTGTACCTTTAAACAGTCATCAATTAAAATCAGGTGTGCTGAAACAAGGAAATATCTAAAACATAAAAAGCAGTGTGCCTCGAGAACAAGGGTTGAAAAATATTGCCCTGAAGGGCAGCTGTGGAAGACAACGTGTGCCTAACACAGTGCAGTCGAGTGGAAAGTTAAGGAGAGTCGGATGCATGAATTAGGGATTTTGATATGTGCTTATCAGTTCATGCACACACAATTCTAGAAAATGCAAAAATCTGCTCAAGTAAAATTCATAAGTTTTTGAGTAAGTGTGTTGATAGCCATAGAGTTGGACGGAGAACCAATCATCGGATCAAAAATTGATCCAGATGTATTTAGGTATACTTTTCATTTATTTTAATTGGTAAATGGCCTGCATTTGTATAGCGCTTTTCCAGTCAGAGGCCCACAAAGCACTTTGCACTACGTCTAGTCAATCTTTCATTCATGCACACATTCACACGCTGGTGGTTGTAAGCTAGGTTGTTAGCACAGTTGCTCTAGGGCTCATTGATAGAAGCAATGCTTCCAAACACATAGGCACTACCAGCCTCTCAGACCACCACCAGCAAGCTGGGTGAAGTGTCTTGTCCAAGGAACAATATGGATGGAGCCGGGGTTTGATTTGGCATCCTTCCGGTTTCGGGATAAACTCCAGTCACCTGAGCCCCAGTCGCCACAGTGCAAACATTGTAAGACTTGATTAGTATAAAAAATTTACCATAAGAATAAATAGAAATATATTTGATGCAATATAGGGTAGAATATCAATACCCGTTTTATTTCCTCACCTTTAAAACTTATTTGATGAAGGTACTACAGCTTGCCAAGATTTCGAGGTAATGCCCTCAGGCCTAATGGGACTAAACAGTCACGGGAAATAACAGAGGGTACCAAGGGAAGTGAGAGGAAGAGGCCATAACAGATGCTGAAAGAAACTGCTGCCAAGCCAAAGTAATGTGTTAGAAAAGCAGAGCAGAGATGAAAAGACTATCTTCCATGTTTTATTCATGTAGTTTGTTTTTAGCCTGTCGGCTGCCATTAACTGCTGTGAGGTTTTGCTTTCTTCATCGAAACATGGAAAAGTTTTGCAGAAGTTTTGCCACTTTGTTGGACAAATTGTCTGAAACCTGGTCCGAGGGCTTTTTGTTACCTCTGGAGTGTTTTATAAATTTCTAGTAATGCTGCATTACATGTTGTTCATCTTATCTTTATTAACAAAACGGGAATGTGAAGAAGGTTACAGCAATCGATAGCTTCTGACCAGAATTATTTGACAGGACTTTATAGTAAAGAGAAAAAAAAAAAACTGAGTTTATGAATAAATTGGTAACATAAAATAAACTGTTTTTTATCATTTAAATATTATTTAATAATTTACAGAATAGCAGTTATAGATACATTACTGGAGAGATAGGAAGAACGTTTTTTGTTCCTGGCGTTAATGAGACATCCTATTTCTAATAATAAATTATTATTCAATACAAGTCCTCTGATGGGCAACACCCATCTATCCATCCATCCATCGTCTAAACTAACATTTCTGCAATTTCTGCAATGTTGTATAATAACAAAAAGACTGTTTTGACCAGGGGGAATTTTAGGCCTTGTTTGTGGTGCGACAGCACCCCCAAACTGAGTCAAAGCACCATCCAAAGTTAGACAATTTTATTTTTTATATATGTATATATATATATATATATATCATTTGCTTTTTAGCTAAACACAGAACTGTAAAAAAAGACACAAAACATTGCTTGAAATGTAATATTTTTAAAAATGACAAAAATATAAAAAGTGTTATTCCGTTTTTATGCAAATCATTTTTTTTTTTCTGAGCCGTCTTTAAACAAACCATACATGTATATGTGCATCTGGTCCAATCTCCAGTGGGAGTCTGTTGCAGAGAACTGAATGTTCAGCAAACCAGTAAAAGAGGATTTTGCTGTTTTTACTAAATAAACTGTACATTGAGCTTTTTTTGCATGCAGATAATCTTTGCTTAATGATTAGTTAGATACATGCCAATTTATTGTGTTTAGCTAGTTATTGTTACCTTTTACATCCTACTGAAGTGTACTGCAAAATGATAAAAAAGATAAATGAGAAGATGAAAAAACTGTATTAACAATTTCCACAAGATAAATGTTACCTGAGAGAATAACTATATACATAATTTAGAGATGAGTATTTCTCAGCATCTAAATTACAAAGTAAAGGTGAATTTAACTAAACAAACAGGACATGTTTTAGTTCCTATTTCTTAGATTTGAGTTATGTGTGTTACCTTTGACTGCACATGGACACTTTTGGTTGCTAATCTCTTTCATAGTTGATCGTCTGATGGAAATCTGTGAAAACTGACTGTTGAATTATATTTACTTGATAAAGTACACAAAGGAACACGGCAGTGTTCAGCTGTTGACGTTTTACACCACTGAAACTTGTTTGATGGCTTCATTTCACACTGCTGTTTTATACAAGTATATCGGTATTATATATTATTCTAAACTATCTGTCACCTCAATTATAGGCAATATCTTATTCCTCTGTGTAAGGCTCTCTGAGTATAATACAATCCTATTACCACATGGTGAAAATGTTTAACCCTCACTCTGACCATTTCTAAAAAGGAAGCGATATTAACATAATTAAAAGGGTCTGCCAGGATCTGCACTTCAAACCCAGGTGGTAATAATTAAACAAAAAAGTTTACGTATAAAAAAAAAAATACAATCTGTATTTTTTTCTTTACTTAAACTCAAGACGAGGCAAAGACTGAGGTCAGTATAATTTAGTGAAACTATTGCATTAAGACAAAAGTGTGTGGTCTCTGCACAGGAGGAGTGATGTGGAAACAGTTTTGTTAATTAGCCCAACTGATAGATACAGCGTAATTTAGCTAGAACAATACATTTCCCAGTATTTTAGATTCAACACTGTAATATTACACTTGAAGATCAATCTTTAAGCTGATTAAACCTACTCCACTGAAAGGTAATATAGCTGTATTTTACACTGCAACATAAAAAAAAACATATTGTGAGTGGGGATCAATCCTCAGCCTAATAAGTAGAACACTCAGAATTCTCAGACAACAAGGCTAAACTAAGTGAAAGTTTTTTGATCTATAATCGTACAATCAAACTCTATTGAAGTCCTTTTGAAGTAAAATAGGTCTAAGATTGGGCCAAACAGCTTGATATACATGTAATCTGTCACCTAGGTGAAAAAGAGGCATGTATAGTGGTCTGAGGCCACTCTTATGCCAGGATGAAAGTATTTTATGTTTTTTTAAGATAGAAAATTCTGTCTAACTACTGAGTGTACAGATTTAAAAAGTAAAATTAGAGTATTGACCATGTTTATAAGGAGGAAAGTGAGACATTGTTTGGAGTCATTTGGTCCAAATGCAACTACTCTAAAACTTTCAGTTCATCTCATAATGTTTAAAGTCTGTACGATAGGAATCACATGATGTACTGACTGTTTCAACAGTTTTTATCCCTGCAATGCTTGAACATTTGGTGCCATTCATACAACAGTCAAAGAAACCAGGTTATCTGGTTGTAGACTATTCTTGTGAATTCCCCTCAAGCCACTACACAGTCATGGTGGTGTATGGATATCAAATGCCTGTTGATGTATATTTTACGCTTCCAAAATATTACATCATTATATATTATATTACATAAACTTAAAAACGTATTATAATCATCAGAAACAAAGAATGTGATGGTTTTTTTCAGAGTTATATTTGGCAGACCAATACATCTAAGTTGGACTTTTCACTTCTTATCTCTAAGTGTTCTCAGTCATCTTGGACTAGCAAGAACAGCTAATTGCATTAAGACTGATGTCAGGTCTAGCTGAATATATACTGTATAGCTGAATTTTGGCTTAGGTATATGATATTCATTTTTTATTTATTAAGACACAGCGACCTTTCCGGCTCTGATGTTGAAAACATTCCTAACCATCCACATTCATAGGAAGACTGGCGATGCCTAGGATAGTAAAATGGAGGCAGCTATTTTAGTTATCAGGCTCCAGTCCTGTGGAACCAACTCCCAGTTTTAGTCCTTGAGGCAGACACCCTGTCTACTTTTAAGACTAGGCTTAAAAAGTTCATTTTTGATAAAGTTTATAGTTAGAATGGCTTAGGTTATCCTCAGCCATCTCTATAGTTATGCTGCTATAGGCTTAAACTGTTGGAGCACAGACTAACCACTTTTCTCCTATCTGCTATTTTTTTGTTCTACTACTCTCCAGCAGGGGTTGCGTTAACAGAATTTTTTCCGTATTTGACAGTTTTTTTTAGATCGGTGACAGAAAAATCTAATGGCTGTCCGTCATTTCTACAGATTAGTATTCACATCTCCCTTTGACCGCTTTAAGCAATGTGCTGAATTTGGTTTTCAACTCTATGCGCAGAGTCCAGGTTCATTATTATTCCTCTTTTCTTTGAAGGGTCGCAGGGATCTGGTGCACATCTCCAGCGGTCAATGGGCGCAGTACACCCTGGAAAGGTTGCTGGTCCATTCATCGCAGTGCGCCCAGTTAAACGCGCTCCAAAGAGCCCGATATGCGCCAACGACAGGTGTCGTGTGACGCCTGCTGCTACTTTAATTGCAGGCTTTCCTCCGGTAGTTTACAGGTCAGGAAATGGTTAGTTCTGAGAGTCTTCAACTTCTAGTTGGTACATAGGGAGAAATGTTTCCTCATGTTTAAACTTTTTTTGTCTAACATTCTTAACTTAGCTATTGATTTGTTCAATGCATTCATTTAGGGTCTGGATGGGATCAAAGTCATCTTGTCACATTTTTATGAAACAACTGAGACATAATCGGATAAAAAACCAACAGATACAGAAGATGGATAAAGGAGGCCATTGAAATCAGGAAGTAGGCCAAAGACACTATCAACTGGGATGAAGGAGCTTTCATGCTCTCACACACCAAGGAACACCATCCTGCTGAGAACACAGAGCAGCGGAGGGGCGGGGCGTGGCCAACCAATTAGATCTGCGAGGTTCGTCAGGTTGGCCATGCCTAGGAAAAACGGCTGATAAACAACACGTCACAGCTGTAAAATGACACTTCTGAGGAAGACTGCAGGCTTGGCAGTTGAAACATGTCAACATAAAGAAAAAGCAATTTTTTTCACCTTAAAAAACTTTTGTCTTAAAGACGAAAATCGTCTGAAAAACAATTGAACGTTGGAAATACATGGTGAGTTCAGTAACGTAGGACATTTAACACTTATAATAAAAACACAGAACATAAGCCATAAATTTACAATTAATGGTGGTTGCCAAGCAATGTTCAATGCTTACCAAATATGACCTAATTTTTTTACAAAGTATTATAAACTAGGGCTGTCATGATATTAAAAAAAGCTTTGAGATTAATTAATTATGATCTGTAATTAATTAATCTAATTTCTAATCTCACCTAATAATTGCTGAGAAAAACCCTAATCTTGAGGTATCTTTATTTAAATCCATTACATTAGTATGGTCGAACGAAGGTTTGATATATACATAATTAAATAAGTGGTTTCATTAAGTCATTCATTGTATTTAACAGACTTGAAGAGATGCAGTTCCAGCATTTACATTCTGTTGTTTATGTGACTAATCCTAAATGGCGATTACAACTTTGTACTTCAAGCATTTCCAGTAGATAAGCATTCTGGACTCAGTGGGGTAAATATCTGCTCTAAGTCCAGCTGTATTATGGGTTAAAACAACATGTAATATATGCCATATTTTATATAACAATGCTTTGCCATACAGCTGTAACTGGGCGTCCAGGTTGAGCTGCAGCTTGTGGTGCAGAGTGGTTGCCTTTTGTGGCTGTGAGCCATCTGAGATGAGAGAGCGCCCCGCTGCTCGGTGAGAAGACTAACAATGTTACATGCTTCACCCAAAAGTCTCCAATAAGCCCATAACAAGTTGTTAGATTTGTCGCTATTCGCTTTTATTTTCGAAAGAGAATAGCTAGTGGGGTTTAAAAACTTAAACTTAAATATAGCTAAGTTGAAAACACTGTCTGCGACTCTCTGCTCCTACTCACCTCGCTCTCCCCACTACAATAGAAAGCAGTCGGATGATGATAAGTTTACAGCCTTCTGATGTGTTCACAACACACACTTTGTCAGCTCCAAGCAACGCTCACCTGGCATCTAGTTCGACGTATATACATGTTTAAGTTGAAGCTTCTAAAGCTCCTAACAGCCTTTCTCTGCCGGCTGTTAAAAACAGTAGCGGATCATGATTGGCTAGACAACGTGGATGTTGGTCGATGTCACTACAGTGAGACGCTCTGATTGGTTGACTCATTGCATCAATTTCTTCAAGTCCTTCAAAAGTTCAGCTCGTAGAGACTCTGACAGACCTCTGATGGACTCAAACATAGACTTTACATGTAATCTTGCCACACTTGATGCTGACGTTTGGGGCGATATGAACGCACCATTCAATCTCCACTTCAGGGTGTAGTTAACCCCCTAACAAATGAAGTACAGGAAGCGCAAAGCATAAAACCGGATTTCATTTAAAGGCAACTAGCATACAGAAACAATAAAATTAGGGATTAGAAAAAAAGATTAACCCCATTAAAAAACATAGCTCGCTAAAACTGATTATAATTAATCAATCGCAATTAACACGATCAATCGCAATTAACACAATAATTGGACTCCTCTTATAAACCAAATAAACAAACACTATATTCTCTCAATTAATTTAGTCTTCTCAAGATATCTTAACATTTTTTTAGAACTAGATTTTTTTTAAAGGAATCTCCAGTTGTAAATACTCTTGCCTTATTTTAATGGTACGCTTTAGGCATAATAATGTAACATGTTACACCATCTGTTCTTTGAAGTCAAAAGTTAACTCATATGAACAATTCCTAATCTAGATATAATAATTTCATAATTGTTAGGGTTTTTTTGTTTTCCCCGTTATGATAACTTTCCTTTGAATGTTATAAAGGCACCTACTAGTTCTTTTTTCCCATTGCTTCTGCCATCTTTCTTGACCTTTTGAGGCTTGCTTTTTCTGTTCTATGGGTTCATCAATTCTGACATGTCTGAACACATTGGTTTTGCATTTTTTTCATTTTTTTTTGCAAACTGGTTTTATTGGCATTGAATGTTGGAGGAAAAAATAAAGAGCGCTGCATTATTGATGATGTCAGCACTTCAGTTTGACACAATGATGTCATCAATCTGCTAATTGAAATGTGATGTAGGCAGTCTGTACAGCAGAGTGATATTATGACGATAATGATTATGGCTCACAGCTTTATGTTAGCCTTTACGCAATATTCTAATTTTAAATGGGGTGTTTCATAAGCTCCAAGCCATAACATAAACATCAGGCCTACTGAAAGTCTCTCCTGCTAGTGAACTTGAATTTTATTTATCTGGAACATTATGTTGTATTATTACAATTTTGCACAATACATTTTCTCAAAAATAGCCTTAGATGGTTTCTTTCAGCTGTTTAAACTGCTCCAGTTGCATTTTTTTGGTTCCATTTTGCTCTAGTTTTTAGTTGTTTGCTAAAGTCAGACACTTGGACACATTTCCACACATACCTTAAACACACACTCCGTAACTTTTACACCTGAAGAACATGCATTTTTGAAAAGTTTTGGTGACAAACCCGCATTTATTATACACATTTTCACTGCCTCTGAGCCTCCCAAACCTGAAAAGGCAGGGCAATGCAAGTTTATTTGTAGAGCACAATTCATACACAAGGCAATTCAAAGTGCTTCACAGTTGCATAAATTAAGAAAACAGAAACAGAAAAAAAACATCAACTTAAAAAATAATTGATTACAATAAAAAGAAAGAGTGCAGATAAAATACTTTCAACTGTCATATGCATGGGTAAAAAGAACTGTTTTCAGCCTGGATTTAAACATTGTTAGAGTTGAGGCTTGTCTCACATCCTCATGAAGACTGTTCCAGATTTTAGCTTCCTGAAACTGAAATGCAGCCTCACCGTGTTTATTGTTGACTCTGGGAACCACCAGGAGACCCCTCCCTGAAGTTCTTAGGGCCCAAGATGTGTTTAAGTAATTGGACGTAGCGCACTGAAATGTATTTTGCTTGCCTTGAAAGGTGCAATTTAATGAAATTATAATAAATTTGCATGTTTTATCGATGTGATTTATCCAACCAATAGGACATGACATGATCAAGTCTCTTTCTATAGAATATGTGCATGGTAGAGCAGGGAGGGATGTCAACCAATATTCCCTCGATATGGCACGAGACTGACAAGAGACGTTCACATGGAACTGTGGATGCAGTTCGGGTCTGCCATGCCATTTACATCATGAGCACTGAATGCAGCGTGGGTCAAATTGTGGGATAAACAGGGAGAGTTATGCTGTGCATGTGTCGATAAATTAAAAAAATGACTGTGTTAAATCCACAAACTATTCGACTTGTGTCAACACATTAATTTTGACAAGCCTTTCTTTTTAATTTGATTTATTCATTTAAATCACCAATTAAAGAGGCCAATAGTGCTGTACAACAAAAAGATACAATACAAAATACAATCATAGAAACATGCAAAACAATTAAAACCAGCAACAATCCAAGGCCTGCTAGGCAGATTATAACAGCTTGGTTTTAAAACTCTGTACAGAAGTAGCCACTCTAATAGCTGCCAGCAGTTGGTTCCACAATCTCAGAGTCAGCACTGCACAAGTCCTGGTATAAATATATATATAAAACAAACCTGTCTTAAGTTATGCCAAAAAAAGAGACCTGCAACAGCTAAGTTCTGACTCCCTTTCAGTAGAGTGGCACATTTCGAGAGACAACATAAACACTCTAAAATATGTTGGTCCCACTCCTCCATGCGTTCATCTCACCTATCTGCAGACTTTCAGTTTGGGCCTGCAGCACCAGTGCACCTTTCATACAGCAGCAGCTTGAATCTTGGCTGTTCTTTTAATATTCTCAGCTTTTCCTCATATAATTGTTAATTGAGATATTGAAGTAAAATCTTTAGAGGTATGCATGCATTTTTAAAATCTACCATGCCCTTAAAAAATTTTAGTCTTCAATTGCAACCCATGGTGTAAATAATGTTTCTTTCAACATTTTCAGATTAAAAAATGTAGTAAAACAACTTTACCATTTAGACTGCTTTTTTTTACTGGGAAACCGTGTAGTTGCATGTTTTTCTCCCTACATAGCAATTCACTCTGTCACATCCTTCACCACCTAGCAATTTAAGGTCTGCATGGGTGATTGTGGTTCTATGAAAATCATCACAGGTACCAGAAGGGGTTACACACAATACACCAAAGGACCTTGATTAGTGATGGAGGCACTGAAACATGGACATCTTGATGCTTGAAGGAAACATGGTTTACATACAGAGTGCTGTGTATTTCTTTTGTCATTTTTTTACAGAATTGAAATGGTTTCCTGTTGAAATAGAGCAATCACGATTTGGAAACTTTAAAGGGATATTCCACCCGTAAGGGAAATTAATTATGTTCCATCTTCCCCAAAATTAGATAAGTGATATCTGGCATCTTTGCTTTAGATTAGAATAAAAATTGTAATTGGATAGGAACACCACGGGGTGGACTGGGAAAATAATTCAGGCCGGGAATTTTGATACCTTACCAGGCCACCATCACCCAAATAATGCAAAATGCCAAAACTGAGTTAGATAGGGTGCCTGCTGACTGCTGGAAAAGTGTCAAATAATCAAACAAAAGCTAGACATGCGCCCACATACAGCTTTTTCTGATTCTTTCCTCTGCAAAATATGTATTTCTGTTCTGCTTCTTTAACCTGTTCTCAGCTTGCAAAAACTGAAATTCTACTTCATCTACTACTACACTGTGTTTATTGTGGAGCCTGCATAATTACCAGCCTGCCTGTTTGGCTAATACTTCAGTTGTACCTGAAATATTCCTGTTCTGATTCTTCACTACTGCTGCTCTCCACCACTTCCATGACCGCAGGAACTATTTCTGCACTTGTGCTGCTGCCAGTGTTGATGCTGCTCCCTTCTTCATATTTGTAAAAAAATAAAATAAATAAAATATCCACAACCCACTTAAAATATACCAGCTTTTCAGAATCAGTAGTTGGCATTTTTTTGTGCATGGGCTATGTTCATATAACAACAGATGTTCACCAATTTGCTGTTAGCAAGCTGTTTATAAACACAAAGAATAATGGAACGTTCAAGCTTTTTTCACATCTCACAAAGCGAGTAGTTCGACGTATATACATTGAAGATACATTTTTAAGCTGAAGCTTGCAAAGCTCGTAGGCAGGCCTTTCTCTGCTGAATGTTTTAAACACTACCTGATCGTGGTTGGCTAGGCAGCGTTGACGTCGGGCAACATCACTACAGTGAGACGCTCTGATTGGTTGCCGTGCAGCGTCAAGAGCGTTAGGACCGTTCAACTAGCGGAACTTCTGTGTTGCTGGCGTTTGGCGCTTTGAAGAGTGAAACGCGAGAAAAGTTTAAAAAGTTGACGGAGCAAACACTCACAAAGCGTGGCAGAGATTGTGACACTCCTCTGATGGATTCAACCATAGACCTAACATGTAAACTTGCCGCTGCTGACGCTGTCGTTTGGGGTGGTGTGAACGTACCATTATGCACTTTTAAGCTTGAAACGCAGGAAAAGCTTATGGAGCCAACGCTCACAAAGTGCTGCAGAGACCGCGACGCACTTCCAACGGCCTCAACCATCGACTTAATATGTAATCTTGCCGCTGCTGACGCTGACAAACCCTACGGTCTGAATGCACCATAAGAGTAAGAAGCTCTGTCTGGCTAATTGTCATGCTAATGGTGGTTCTGCTGAAAGTTAGTGAGAGATCCGGACACAGAAAGGAATTATGAAGGTGGTGAGCAGCAGAGGATGTTTCAGACATATGGCTTGTTGTGGACTAAATATTTAAAAGGAGGACATTAGCAGGAGCATTGTGGATGTAAAAATATGGTTTTGTTTGAGGTGGCTGTTTTGGGATTCCTCTTCAATCGGTAAGTTTTTATTTCATGCTTTTTGAGGTGATTTGACAAAAGCTTGTACTGAGTCTAAAGCTATGATTCATATCATTGACTGGCATACATAATTTTAATCCAGAGCAAATAATGCTGCCCCTCCAAAATAAACCAATGCCCGCCCAGCAAAATTGCCCTCGCGCCGGGTCTGCTTGGGACTAAATTGTGACAAAACACCGCTGTAAACTGACGCTGCAGGGCACACAGACATTTTCTCTCATAAACAGAAATGCATAGCTACTAGGCTCACACCTACACAAAAAAAAACAAAAAAAACAATTTCCACCCAACTGAATTGGGTTGATTTAGCAATAATGAACTTTGTTGAGTGAACTAAATGTAAAGGTGTTGGGTCAACCTAATACAATTAGGTTGCTATAACGCACAACTTAATTTCCACTGTTAACTAAACATGATTACAATGGTTTCGGGAAAACAATTCCTTCAGTTTTTTCATGAAAAAAGGGAAATGGCAGGTATTTTATAGCAGTATATAATATTACAATCATTTTTAGTTAACACTGGAAATGAAGTCATATACTTCTATTATTATATACAACATTTTTGAGTTATTGTGTAGCAAAGTGGTTAGTGCAGGGCTCACAAAACAGAGTCCTTTTTCTGAGTTTGAGTTCTTCCCCTCCTGTTTATTTTTGTGCCTAATAGCAACCTAATTGTATTACGTTGACCCAACATGTTTACAGTTAGTTCACTCAACAAAATTCATTATTGCTAAATCAACCCAAATGCATTTTTTTTTGGTGTAATTCACACCAGATGCAGTACAGATGTGTTCCGGTTTCCTTATTACAGTACTTTTGGACGTACTGCTTTACACAGACTGTGGAGTATGTGCGGAGCGTCTTCAGAAATGTGCTGCAGCTAGAGCGCCAAACTTTGGTTCACATGATATCAACGGTGTATATGAGAAGAGCTGGAGAAGGAGCCACATGCAGAACTCAGACCAGTTGTAAAAGTTAAAGGATTTTATTTTAACAATGATAAATGGAAATTATGGTAAAGGTACACGAGCGCCAGGAACACAAAAAGCAAAAAGAAAAAAGAAAAAGTCCAGAAAAACATAACAAAAACTGACCCAATCTTGGCAGGAGTGCTACAGCAACCCCAAAAATGGCCTAAAATTGCCCCTGCTCCAAACACACTCGTCTTCTCGTTCTTTTTTAGAACAGTATTTTGTTAGAGACTAGAGTTTAAACAACCTCTAGGCATCTTATTTCAGAGAAAGATTGTTTAGTATCTTAATTCACAAAATGTTCTGTTTTAATATGACAAATTAAGCTTTACTTTTCCCATGTAAACTGAGGATGGAGCAGTAGGCATACACTGGCACCAGTCTGCCCCCAGGGGGCATAAAATAACCGTTGAGTACTCCTGAATCAGCAAGTTAACTGTACTTTATGGGGCCAAATCAGGATCAGCATAAAGTGAATGAAAACAACAGATTGTAAACTTGAAAAATAGACATTGTAAATTTGAAAAATAAATTGTAAACTTAAAAAAAGCTGTAAATTTGAAGGAAAAATAAATTGTAAATTTGAATAAATATTGAAAACTTTAATAAAAAAATTATAAACCTAAAAGTGTAACCAAATGAAAAAAAAGGTTATTTGAAACAACTCCTTTTCTGTGTTTTCAATATTTTTTGGCCACTTTTTATGTTTCTCTTCCCCTTTACTTTCAGTCCTCAGTTTGCAGTTTCAATTCAGACTTTTCGATTTCGGAGTTGTTCTGACTCTTGTCAGTGTTATATTGAGAGCACCCTGGTTGTGACTTGTGTTTATTGCATGTTCAAGCTTAAAACTGATACAGAGAGCTTACTTTGGGCATCAGTTTGGTGTCAAATGGTGCTTTAATTTGCTAGAGGGAAACCAAGCTAACAGAGCTTATGCTAACCTTGTGTTCTGATGTTAGCATGTGATGTGCTAAACTGGGTCGGGCAATGTTAGACTTCGCGTTATTTGTACGGGTTATTGCTCTTTTTACTCACATTTGCTGTGTTTTATACCATATTTGGTTATTTTTGAACATATTTTACTGTAAAATGTGCAGGAAGCATGTGTGTTGGATGTTTAAAAGCCTTTTAAGGTAGAAACATGAAAGCTTATGTATAAGCATAATTTATTTGACAGTATGTATATTTTTGTTCTGTATTGCAGTTTTACAAGAAATTAATTGAAGATTTCAGTGAATATAACTCAACCTGGACTCAAGCTTACTGGGTCTTTGTTAGCTATTTGTCTAACAATACAAGTATTCGCCAGGACAGAATAGTAATTTTGTGCCATAACTGCAGTTATGAGGAGGACATGCTCACTGTCGGTCTGGTGTCTGTTAGTTAACAAGTAAATGGGCACAATTCACACAAATATTGTCATTTATAAGATCGTTGAGAAGTCAAATCATAAGGTGGGAAGATCTGGATTTATTACCATATGTGTAGTGGTAAAATGTAGTTTATGTTGTCAGTTTGTGTAACATAAAGTAACTTGGTCGGGACTTACAGGATAACGCTGCTGTAGTGTGTCTGTTATGAGAATTGAGCTAAATTTAATAACTGTTTTGCTTTAAATTAAATGAAAAATATTTTAAACTGACTGCAAGTTAACAGGATTTCAGTGCCATAATAATGGTTTTACTAGAAGTTAGATGAGTAATAATTGTAACTGGCAAGTTAACAGTAATTCTGTTAGAGATGCTCACTGTCGGTCTGGTGTCTGTTTATTAACAGCAATAAAGAACCTGAAAAGAACGCCTTCACTCATTTATCAAGAGTGTAACAATTTATTAACTTGGCTTGTTTTACGAATGGTAAGTACACTTTTTATATAATGTTATCATGTTTAATTAATTACTATATTGTTCTTTTTGGCTTTTACGTATCCAACTTTAGCAATGGAGCTAAGTTATGTGTTTCAGTCATTTTCTATTACCGTTGAATATGTTTGTAATTTCTTTTAAGTTCTTTAATTTAAAATCCACATGCGGTGCCTGGAAAACATAGACTTGATACGGAAAATTAACGGAGCTGCGCATCCGCACAGCAGTCAGTCTGAATCAATGGCCGCTCTGCTTTGTGACCACATACCATGGAGGCCGCCATTGCTCCTCCATTGCTGTAGTACCTCCATTTGGCCGCTAGGCCCCCATTGAAAAGCATTGGACTTTAAACACGTTAAAAACAACTTTAATGCCTGGTGCCTATTTTTTTAAAACTTTCTATGGCTACATATTCCTCCTGAGATAACGCTGGGCTCATAAAAAACCTGGGCACCAGGCTGGTTTTCGTAAGATAATTTTTTTGAAATCTTGCATAATTAATGAGGGGGCCGAGCCAAGTTTAGCATCAGAGCTTCGAAAATGCTTCGTCAGAGCTGGGGAGGAGGAGTCTGTGAATCCACCATGAATTCCCCCATGAACGTGTGTCATTCTGGTAAACGGGGAGGAGGCGCTGTTTATTCTTTTTTACAGTCTATGGTCTGAATGCTCTGTTAGGATTCAATGTTTTTTGTTGAAGCTGTACAGAGTCCGCACCACACCTGTTCTGTACTAGGTGTGAATTAAGCTTTATACCTTGTGGATTATTTGAAGGAACAGCACAGTAAATTGCAAAAAAAATGGTAGGGTATATGACAGACGAAAGATTATGACTAAAACTATGGCAGTAAAAACTGTGCAGCTCACACATTTGTGTTTCTCTGAAGTTATGAGCCTGGATAATTATAATTTTAACATATTATGTTAACAGAAATATGCAGAATCTGGTTTTTAAATGTTACTTTTGTTGTAACAGTTTACATTGTCACATACTTTGTATCTTATTCTTGAACCAACATCATCCTAGTGGCTCTCTGGGGAGGAAGCTGCCACTGTGAATGTCGGTGTTGGGGACACGTCTTGAGTGACCCACATGAAGGACTCCCAGGCGAGCTATGGAAACCAGCATCAGTCTTCACTGTGATTAAGGCACATAGTTTTAAATTAATTTATTATCAAAGCATATTAAAATTGAGCAATTATGTTAAACATTTTTAATTTATAAAACATAATTTCCATCAATAGCATAGTGTGGAAATAAAAACATTTGATGGTCAAAAGTTTTATTTAAGCTTCAAAATGGGTCTAAAATCGTCGACGGATTGTTCTTTTGTTCTCTGTTTTTACAGACAAAAGAGGAAGTTCTGACTTCTATGGATGTGGTGAGGTTCATAGAGGAAGATGGACAAACTGCTCTCAGATATGAATTGTGAGTTTCCGAAATGAAACTAATGTAATTGCACAAATTTCATTTTTGTTTCCTCCCCAAATTGTATCACAATAATTATTGTGGCATTTTGAAATTTTTTTAGGGATTTTTTATTTTTTATTTTTGTTTAATGACGTATTTTGTTTGTGCTGTTTATTAAGATTTGTACTTTTTATTTAAACCCATTACTTGATCAAATCAATCCAGGTAGTTTAGATCATATCTCATATATATGAGAAATTGTCTATTTAATATTATTCATGAAATATCTTTTAATATTCTAAATGTTTACATCTTCAAACACAGCTATCTACTGGCTTGACAAATTCTTAATTGCTACAAATGTAATGTGTTTTCTATAAAGCAGTGTTTGTTTGTAAACAGATGTTGGTGGAAATCAGTTACATTTATTCAATTACATCTGCTTGAGTAACTTGAAAAACAATTACTTCTAAGAATAGCTTTAGGGCACTTTACATTTTACTTTACAAGAATTGTGAAGAAATAGTTGCACCTTAACTAACGGACAATGAAAAACAATTGATGTCACTTTAATGATTTAAATTAAAGTCTCACTATTTAGTAGCTGTTTTTAAACTAGATTTCTTATAAAATTGGATTAAAAACACCAGATAAGTATTAAAACAGTAAATAAATATTTAGATATCTATAAGTAGTGTTGTAATTGCAGCATTTGGTAAGAGGGGTCTCATGTATAGGGTGACTCTGGAAAAGGGCCCTCACCCAGGGTTCAAAACATAATAGATCTGCCTTTGCTCTGATGTTAACCTTGCTCAGTAAGATGGATTCTCACAAGATCTGAAGATTTCCAAAGTCAGGAGACTCCATCTTGGACCGCTCCAATCAAAACCATCTGATCTCTGACCCATATTTGACCGGGCCAATCGTTTGTCAGCATTGTGCTTTGTGGCGGGAGTTCAGTTGTGACGATGGCATCAACTGCCCGGGTAAGAGAAACATGGCCGCGCTGGTTGACGCATGCGTAGAAGTGGCTATTGAATCGGTTGTAGAGGAACTGGATACTATTTCTTCGTTAAAAACTGAGTAAAGGGAAGCACTTTGTGAAACAACTGAAACAAACATGGCTGCGCCGTTTGATGCTTGCGTAGAAGCCAGTGCCAGGCAGGCGCTACCTTGCAATCAGCTCAGAGTATTCTACCAGATGGCCCTCCCTCTTTCAGACGGCTTCTGCTTCATAGACTCCAGATCAAAATGTATAGACTCGACACAGGATGGGGCTACACATAGATCTGGCTGATGCCACGTTACTCTGACGTAAGAATGGAGGGAGAAGGGAGAAAAAAATAAAGTAAAACTTGTAAATAAATTATGTTATGATCCAACAGTTGTTGCTTGAGTAGTCCATCCATCCATCTTCCTCCGCTTATCCGGGGTCAGGTCACGGGGGCAGTAGCTTGAGCAGAGAGAACCAGTCTTGGGCCAGCTACTCGGGAGGAATCCCGAGGCATTCCCAGGCAAGCCAGGAGACATAGTCCCTCCAGCGAGTCCTGGGTCTTCCCCTAAGTAGTATTTTCTCTAAATACTTTATTACTTTTGTCAGTATGTAGATTTTTATTTCTTTTTTATTTGGACTGCAGTTATTGAGGTAAAGAGTTCCAGGCATCACCATGTGGTGGTTGCATTTTGCTACCTTTTGGTGAATTGATGTTAAGTCAAAGACACCTTTTCGATATTATGACCCACTGATTAGACTAGGACCTGTTTGAACCAGAAATGTGGTTTATTTGGATTTTGAAATGGAACAACAAGTCCCAAACTACGGTTATAATTATGATATGATTCATAGCTTTTAACCTGATCATTACCTGTATTTGGGACCTCAAACAATTTATTTCATTCATAGGATGAAAGAAAGTGCTCTTACATCAGTTCCTTTTGTTTTTTTCCGTGTCTCTTCTGTCTTTTCAAACTCCCAGATGGTCATGGCAGATGACCGCTCATACTGAGCCAGGTTGTGCTGAAAATTTCTTCTTGTTAAAGGGGAGTTTTTCCTCTCCACTGTTGTTGTAGGCTTGCTCAGTATGAAGGATTACTGAGATGATTGCTGTCGTTGGAAAGTCTGCATCAGTGGCGCCCCAGCTTCACGTCAATGACTTAAAAGCAGTCTGCTGGGATTCATTAAATAGAAAACTTTAACTGATCGGAATGTTTGTATACTTGCATTGAAATGACTTTACTTATAAAGTGTCTTGAGATGACATCTCTTTTGAATTGCCTTTATATAAATAAACTTTATTGAAAAAAAGTTCACTCATTTTTGAGTAAAGAAATTCTGTTTATCTCCTATAAAACATCTCAAAATGAAGTCAATGCCATTAACAAAATATCCTTATGTACACTACATGTATGTATTTATGTATATCCAAATCCTTGCACAAACCAGTAACAAGGCTAAACTTGGCAACTTTCAACAAACAGGTGGGGGAAAGCGCATCCTTGGTCTTTTTTCTTTACCCCATCAGCAGATTTGTCTAGAACTGTAAGAAGCTTAATTAGAAATTAAACTAAAAATAGAGAAACAAACCTACACCATTATTATTAGACATTTCCCAGATCACAGGAGTTGGTGGATGCTTAAGTCCAGGTCTGGGGGGGAGATTCCTCAGGAGACCACCCACCACCTCATCAGGAAGATATTGGGCTTTGTTCGTTTCAGAATACTGTCTTTTATTTTTGCAGCCATTAGTGAGGGCAAACTGCTGCTGGAAAATAAGTCCTGCTCACGGTTGGGTTTATTCACTTCACCCAACAGGTGTTGCAAGGCAGATGGTGTGGCTGGAGCAAGGCATTGCCCTCCAACCAAGGTCTACCGCTTTGTACTAGCAAGAAGTTGAGCAAAAGTTGCCATTAAGTGAACTTCTTGGAAACGCTGAACTTAGTAAGTACACACTTTTGTTATTTGCTGCTGCTATGACTGAAACCATCTCCATCGCAGATGGCATCCTAAATTATTTATGGTGAGCATGTTGTCAAATGTCACATCATCATCTGCTCTACAGCTCATCTAGGAAAAGCCTTCACATTTTTATTTTGGCATAGCAATTTCCCTCCAAAAATAGGAAAAACAATACAATTAGGTAGATAATAAGTGGTACTAACTATACAGCATGTAAATATGTGTGGAGCCTTTATAAAAAAAATCTGGCAAAGAGAAAGTCGTCTTTTATAGATTCCCTTTAACTACAGCAAATACGATTTGTTGCAAGTGTGCAAATATCTTCAGCACTGCCTTCTGCTAATCTAAAAATTCATCAGCCTTTTAAAGGTTTGTTTTTTGCTCATTAAAATTTGTTCAAGAAAACCATGTATTGTGACATAGCAAACATGAATCTGGAAAGAAATTAGAGAATAAACCTATGCAGACTTTGACTGTAGGCAGGAAGAGCATCAAAGACTCATGCTGGTGTTTTTTTTTGTTGTTGTTTTTTTTAGCTGATTTCTATTGACATTACCAAAAACATGCAGATAAATAATTCAAATCAAAGACAGATAAATCCACCCAAATGTATGTAATGAGGATTGGCTGATCCAGTAGTTATTTGTAAATTACTTTACAGTGTTGTGATATAGAAGAATTGATAATGTTTTGAAGGCAAGGGTGGTCACACCAAATATTAATAAGATATACAAAAATACATTCTAATTAATCCTTTAGTTCATTTGTCTAATCACTTTTAGTTTTCTAAGGAAGCCCAGCAGATCACATTTAGTCACTGACTTGCAGCATTCACTCCTCCTGGACAGACATGTAGCAACACTAGATAGTCGCCTGGTTGTTGTTTACTTCACATAAATCCCTCACACTCAATAAGCATGCAGGAACAGTGGAGAGGAGAATCTTCCCTTTAACAGGAAGCAACCTCCACCATAACCAGAATCTGGCTCAGTATGAGTGGCCATCTGCCACGATCGACTGGGGGTTCGAGAAGGCAAAGCAGAGACATCAGAAAAAACTGATGTAAGAGAACTTTCTTTGTAAAAAAAAAACAAAAAACAGAAAAAGTTGATATCTTTACAAAAACACATACAGATCACAACGCCGTGTGGCTGAATTCATCTAAAGCAGAATTTTGCCATGTAAAAGACACGTTGCCTTGGATGCCAAACACTCCATCCATTTATAAGGTTTAGGGGGAAAATGCTTCATAACTAACTAACTCCACCCAGTAAGTTTGGTTAGAAATCTGTAAGGATGACATTTTTTAAATTCATCCATTTATTTTGTGTAATTTATGACAAAAGTATCTGTCGGTCAGGTTTAACCAGTTTTTTGTACTAACCATAGAGAAGAACGACAGCAGTGATTAACTGGAACATCTTTAGGATCAGCTGATGTCAATTTCCTCTGAATAAGCCATATTCAGACATCCAATCTTCTATTTATTTTAGTTTCAAACTCAACATTCTGTCAAGAATTTTGGATCATAACAATTCTCTTAGTTTCCTGCAGACAAGTCCTTCCCTAAATTAGTCAAGAGAGAGCATCGTTTGAGAGGCCTTGCTTATTTCTTTTTGATTGGAAGCCAGCTCTGCAGATTTTGGCAGCTATCTTGCTTCGTAAACCAAGGCACAAACTCAATTTGGCAGCTGAGAATGTGAGAGTCTCTGAGTGAAAACGTTAGGTCTTGTGGTAAAGCGGTGTCTGAATGACAAGCAAAGGGAGGGTGGATGTCTGCTGATAGTGTGCCATTATATCTCCTCCTTTTTTTTCCCCCCTTACCTTCCTTCTCACATCTTGAGCCTCAATGTGTGCCTGCCACACAACCTAAGGATAGCACAGCACTCAGCAGGCATCTGAGGGCGAGTACGTAGGTGAGGCTGTGTGGTTGATGCGACTGTTTGTGTGCTTCTCTCTATGTTATTGGTGTTGACTGCTGAGGGGGGATGCTGCAAAGAGTGACACTGGGAGGTTTTAGAGATTGCATGTACATGTTGGGTGGGAGTGTGTGTGTGTGTGGGGGGGGTTATCTAGTTGCCTCAGCGGCCTCTCACTGTGCATCTTAGCTTCATAAACAAAGAGATTGGAAGAAGGTAGCAAATGCCCGCAGGAGAGAAATCCAGTGAAATCAAAGCTCTCTTTCACTGGGATTTCTCTTCCTCTATATTCAACACCCGCACACACTCACACACACAAAAAATGCACACGTAAAACAGAATGAAATGTGCACAAAGAGAGATACGTGCAGTCACAATAGAGTACGCCTAGAAGCACAAAGAAAGTGAAGTTCACCCACATACTCCCATGAGGTATTTCTCCATGAAATTCACCTGGCTGACAGGAGTTTAGTACAACTTGGTACGCTGATCTTCAGGGCAGGAAGAATCATAGTCGAAGAGAGTAAAGGCAGCAAGACAGAGGCGAGATTGAACAGAAAGAGGTGGCTGACAGACGTCGGCGAACCATAGGCTGAGGCACAAAATAGATATAAAAGGTTAAGCATGAGGAAGAAGGAACGAGAAGTGTAACAAAATGAGCTCAACAGAGAGTGAGGCGAGAGGCTTAAAGATCAATGACCCAATGAAGAGAAAGGGTCAAAGATGAAGGATGCAATATAAAAGTAGAGATGGAAAGGGAGAGCAAAGTAAGTGTGGAAAGATGAGAGCAGAAATGATGAAAAGGCCTGCTATGGGAAGGAAGTGACAGCGCAATAATCTCTTGGACATGAAGAGAATACAAAGTTGGAGTGTTAGACTGTGGTAGTGACAGTGTTTCAGGCAGTAAACCAGATATGCAATTGTAGCTCGGAAGAAACCGTTGTGCTTCTACGTTGTTTGTAAAATTGAGTGATCTTCTTTGTTCTTTAAAAAGAACAGTGATACACAGCATAACTCCTAATAACATCAAGGTTAAATAAATAATAAATGAAATAAAATCACAGTTGACCAACACCAAGAGAAAAATACATACTTTTTTTAAAGTATGTTTAAAGTACGGAGAAATGCCAGATCAAACTTCCAGACTATGTTGTGGGCATGACTAAATTTGGCTTGCACCCAGGCTAGTCTCTAATAACACAGAGCAAGAGAAATTCATGAAGCCCTTACCTTATTTATGTTCCTTCTCACATTGTGGGACAGGTGGCTAAATCTTTAATTTTATGTCACCTGGATTATTGTGCACCTGTATGGTCCTCTGCATCTAAAGGTCAGCTAAAGAAATTACAAACTTCCCAGAACAGAGCTGCCAGTTAATATTACATTGTACCATGAGAACTAACACACCATCAGCTCTCATGGCTAACTGTAGAGAACAGGCTGGTTCTCAGTACAACTACATTTTTCAGGAACATTGTGTTTTCTTCTCAACCTGTTTTGTTACATAGCCAAATTGTCAGATGTAGTCAGGTTCACTTTCATTTTACTAGGTCAGCAGATGAGGACCAGATGATGTTAAAACGTCCAAAATCGAACGCTTTAAAGAAAAGTTATTTATCGTGCTATCAATCTTTGGAATAATTGCCCACTGTACACACGGAAATTGAATAGCAAAGTATCTTTCAAGTACCATCTGATGATGCACTATTTAAATTTGTGAGGGTAAATTAGCACACTCACTATGTAATAAGGAATGTTATGCTCATAATGTAATAACTTTTTCTGACAGATTTCTGTTGTTTATAATGCTGTCTGAAATGTTTCGCGGCTTTTAGATGACCATTGTAAGATTTCGGCTTGTATTTTGTGTATTTTAAATTTGTCTTTTGTCTTTTTTTTGTATGGACCCCAGGAAGACTTGCTCGTCCCACTTTGGTGACAGCTAATGGGGATCCTTTTACCAATAAACCCTTACCTTACAAAGCCTTGCAAAAGTATTTTCTCCTTATTCTTTACTCCTTGTATTTTTCAAAATTTTCCACAAAAAAACAAAAAAAAATTCAATATATTTTATTGGGATTAAATAAGATCAATCAAGGATTGTCAAGTGGAAGAAAAATTCTGCAGGGTTTCTTGTTAAACTGTTTTTTTCTTTGTTTTTTCGATACCCCTAAAAATTACCTTTAGTTAATTAGTAAAGACAGATGAGCTATGCTAATATGATCTCAGTATGATACAGCTGTTATATTGGAGCAACAAATCTTGCTTTCACTGTTTCAAAGGTTCGTTAGAATCTAACAGCTTCAAGGAGATGAAGAATCACGCACATAACTTCTGGAGAAGTTTAAAGCAGGACTGTTTTTTTTTTTTTAAAAACATCTCAACAATAGGCAGAATATGACACAAAACTTCATCAAGCAAACTAAGATGGCATTCCAAAAATTGACTGTCTTCTATCAAGTTTTTCCAAATATATATTTTTTCTCGTATTTCTACAGCAAACAACTAAAAGAATGAAAAATATACATATATATATATATATTGGCTTTTATCATTGACCAAGACATATCACCCATGGAAACTAAGAAGCCATTCTAAAAAGCCTCCATCAGAGAGGCAGGACAGCTATTGCATGTGTACTCTATGCTTTTATAGAAGAGTGGTGCGAAGAAAGCTACAGTTGAAAGAAACGCAAAAGAAATCCAATTTAAAGTTTGCTCAACACAGACCATGTAGTAATAACAGCAGGAACATGAAAGAAAACGCTAATATTACCTAAATTAGAATTGTACAAAAAACCCAGCAGAAAATTAACATCAGCTTTGCCCATTCTCTATAAAACAGACTTATCTGTAACGAACTGTCAGCATGCACATTAAGCCCATGTTCACAACACAACATATTATGTTAAAGGGCCTATATCATGTAAAATCAAGTTTTTGGGGTTTTTAGTAATCTGGTAGTGCAATTTTCTCAGAAAAAAACCCCAGCCAGAGTGGTTTTTGGCTTAATTCACCCATGTCTGAGTAATCCTCCTTAATCCTGCTGTCTACGCAGCAGCACCGCCCTCTCCTGGAAAACAACTGAGTGTTAAAATTGTGACGTATTTTACAATACTACTTTTTTTTGGGTGTGGCCAAGGTGGCCTTTAATTGACAGAGGAGAAAAGTGGGGAAGGACATGTGGCAAGGGTCTCCCAGGGCGGGATTCGAGCCAGGGACAGCCACGTAGGAGCAGAGGCCTTTGCACAAGGCGCGCCTGATCTAACCACTACACCACGCCATGCCCCAGTTTTATGTCACTAAGCAAAAACAAGGAAGTCTTAGAGGTGTATGCACCACACCTGTTGAGAGAGCAGCTTACCTCTGGTAGAGTTGCAAACACACCCGCCCCCCTATTTAAAGACCATAGCTGCTCCAGTTTCGGCAGCTTGAAAAACTTTATTTTTCTGAAATTTTACTTTCTAAAATGTCTATGTGAAAACGCCTGTTTGGCTGCGTGGTTTACAGGACTTTATTTGACATTCCTAAAGAACAGCAGCAGGATCACTTCAGAAATCAAAGATGCCTGATGGACAGAGACGTATGTAGCTATATGCTAATGTGTGTTAGCCATTTATCAAGCTGCTTATGCATATCATATAACAGCATTGTGTGGTTAATTAATCGATCTGTAGCATCTCAGAATGTTCAGTAAACGGGTGCAAACAACACCCACTGGTTTTTTATATACTCCGCTGGAAAGATTTGCTTAGTGGACGCAGCTGTATTGGTTTGGGCTTCATCTAAAGTCTGGATGGGCTCCGTCTAAACATGATAGATTTAGCAGCTGAAATAAGCTTTAATGACTCTGGTTTATACAAAAGATAAATAAATAAACCAAACATCTGAGCTCTTAATATAACACAGTTTCATTGTGTTACTTAGTGCGCTTCAAATTCACTGTCAGACACTGGGTCGAGATAAGGCAAAGCCCTTTTTTCTTGGTCAGGGCAGCACTGCTCGGGGGAGGAGGGGAGCAGGGGAAAGGAGGGGTCTATTTCTATGGTTAAGGCCATCAGAGGAGCGTCGTAGTCTCTGCTGTGCTTTCTGTGCATTGGCTCCAATAACTTTTCATGCTTTTCTTGCGTTTCAAGCTTCAAAGCGCCAGCAATGCTGGCGCTTTGAAGCTTGAAAAAGTTCGTTGCGCTTTGAAGCTTGAAAAAGTTCAGCTAGCTGAACTTTTGACGGTCTTAACGCTCTTGACGCACCACAGCAACCAATCAGAAGGTCTCACTGTAGTGACATTGCCGGACGTCAGCGCTGCCTAGCCAACCATGATCCACTAGACTTTAAAGCATCCGGTACCAAAAAGGCTATGAGCTTTGCAAAGCTTTAGCTTAAAAATTTACCTGCTGTGTATATGTGTTGAACTAGTAGCTTTGTGAGTATTGTTTGACAAAGAATGCTGCGTTCACACCGACCCAAACATCAGCGTCAGTTGCAGTAAGATTACATGTAAAGTCTATGGTCGAGTCCGTCAGAGTCTCTGCGGTGCGTTGTGTGCGTTGGCTCTGTCAACTTTTCAAGCGTTACTTGCATTTCAAGCGGCAACGTAGAAAACGCAAGCAACGCAGAAGTTCAGCTAGCTGAACATTTGATGAACTTGTACTGCAACTAATCAGAGTATATCACTATAGTGATATACTCTGATTAGTGCCCGACATTGACGTTGTCTAGCCAGTCATGATTGGCTAGTGTTCAAAACATCCGGCAGAGAAAGGCCTGCCCATGTGATTTGCAAGCTTCATCTGAAAAATGTATATACGTCAAACTACACGCGTTGGGAGCGTTGCTTGAAGCAGACAAAGTTTGTGGTCCGAATGCACCATCAGTCATTTTCTAATCCTTACATTTTCCTGACCATAACCTGACTATTTTCGTAATCCTAGTATTCGGGAACCAGTGCCTAAACCTAACGTGATCTATCTATTTTACATTTGTACCATCAAATTAGACGTAATTTGAGTCGTGTATCACAGTGGTTAGTCCACTCCTATTAGATATGATGAATCTATCTTTGATAAATGGATATGTGCCTCAGGAATTTAAAGTTGCTGTTATTAAACCCTTTATTTAAGAAACCCTCCCTGGATCAAGATGATTTAGCTAACTACAGACATATATCTAACGTTGCTTTCTTATCCAAAATTCTTGAGAGAATAGTTGCTAATCAAGTATGTGACCATCTAAACAGCAACAACCTGTTTTAAGAAATTCTGTCAGGTTTTAGAGCTCATCTTAGCACTGAAACAGCAATGGTGAAAGTTACTAATGGTATCCTAATGGCCTCAGATAATGGATTTGTGACTGTTCTTGTCATGTTATACCTCAAAGCTGCTTTTGACTCAGTCGATCATAGTATTCTCTTAGAAAGGCTTGAACATGTTGTAGGGATCAAGGGAACAGCACTAGGCTGGTTTAAACCAATTCTGTCTGACAGATTCCAGTTTGTTCAGGTCAATGATAAATCTTTTTCACACTCGAGGGTTACTTGTGGAGGGTTCTGTGCTTGGAACGATTCTCTTTACTATATATATGCTTCCAATTGGTAAAATAATTTGACAACATGGGATGAATTTCCACAGTTATGAAGCTGATGATACATATCTATATTTACCTACAAAACCTTATGTAACCAATCAGTTAGGTAGATTATAAGCATGTCTCGAAGACATAAAAACCTGGATGACTCTGAATTTTCTACTTTTAAATTCAGCCAAGACAGAAGTTGTTTTCTTTGGACCAGAACCTTTAAAAAGGAAACTGCTAGGGCAATCACTTCATCTGGATGGCATTAATTTGGCCTGTGGTAATAATGTAAAGAACCTCGGTGCAATTTTGACCAAGACATGACATTTAAATCCCATATTAAACAAGTTTCTAACATTTCTTTCTTTCACCTCCGGAATATTGCTAAAATGAGAAACATCCTGTCCAGGAGTGATGGAGAGAAAGTAGTCTATGCATTTGTTACTTCAAGGCTGGACTACTGTAATTCCTTATTATCAGGAAGTCCACAAAATGTATGTAAGTGTGCCAAGAAACCCCCCCCCCACACACACACACACACACCCTTACACCACCAGCAGCAGCCTGCACAGATGGATCCATGTTCTCATTGTGTTCTCATTCTGACATTAAAAGCCTTCAGTTGATCCAAAATGCTGCAGCAACAGTTCTGATGAATATTAAAAAGAGAGATCACATTTCTCCTGTTTTGGCTTCTCTCCATTGGCTCCCTGTTAAATGCAGAATAGAGTTTAGGATCCTCATCCTTACGTATAAAGCCCTTAATAATCAAGCTCCATAGTACATCAGAGATCTGCTTGTTCCATATGTTCCTAACAGAGCACTTTGCTTCTCAGAACGCAGGTCTACTGGTAGTTCCTATGATTACTAAAAGTAGAATGGGAGGCAAATCTCTTAGTTTTCTAACTATAAGCGGCTTGTAGTTAGAGTGGTTTAGGTTATCCTGAGCTATTTTTGTAGTTATGCTGCTATAGGTTTAGACTGTTGGAGGACAGACTGACCACTTTTCTTCTCCTAGCCAACCATGATCCACTAGACTTTAAAGCATCCGGTACCAAAAAGGCTATGAGCTTTGCAAAGCTTTAGCTTAAAAATTTACCTGCTGTGTATATGTGATGAACTAGTAGCTTTGTGAGTATTGTTTGACAAAGAATGCTGCGTTCACACCGACCCAAACATCAGCGTCAGTTGCAGTAAGATTACATGTAAAGTCTATGGTCGAGTCCGTCAGAGTCTCTGCGGTGCGTTGTGTGCGTTGGCTCTGTCAACTTTTCAAGCGTTACTTGCATTTCAAGCGGCAACGTAGAAAACGCAAGCAACGCAGAAGTTCAGCTAGCTGAACATTTGATGAACTTGTACTGCAACTAATCAGAGTATATCACTATAGTGATATACTCTGATTAGTGCCCGACATTGACGTTGTCTAGCCAGTCATGATTGGCTAGTGTTCAAAACATCCGGCAGAGAAAGGCCTGCCCATGTGATTTGCAAGCTTCATCTGAAAAATGTATATACGTCAAACTACACGCGTTGGGAGCGTTGCTTGAAGCAGACAAAGTTTGTGGTCCGAATGCACCATCAGTCATTTTCTAATCCTTACATTTACCTGACCATAACCTGACTATTTTCGTAATCCTAGTATTCGGGAACCAGTGCCTAAACCTAACGTGATCTATCTATTTTACATTTGTACCATCAAATTAGACGTAATTTGAGTCGTGTATCACAGTGGTTAGTCCACTCCTATTAGATATGATGAATCTATCTTTGATAAATGGATATGTGCCTCAGGAATTTAAAGTTGCTGTTATTAAACCCTTTATTTAAGAAACCCTCCCTGGATCAAGATGATTTAGCTAACTACAGACATATATCTAACGTTGCTTTCTTATCCAAAATTCTTGAGAGAATAGTTGCTAATCAAGTATGTGACCATCTAAACAGCAACAACCTGTTTTAAGAAATTCTGTCAGGTTTTAGAGCTCATCTTAGCACTGAAACAGCAATGGTGAAAGTTACTAATGGTATCCTAATGGCCTCAGATAATGGATTTGTGACTGTTCTTGTCATGTTATACCTCAAAGCTGCTTTTGACTCAGTCGATCATAGTATTCTCTTAGAAAGGCTTGAACATGTTGTAGGGATCAAGGGAACAGCACTAGGCTGGTTTAAACCAATTCTGTCTGACAGATTCCAGTTTGTTCAGGTCAATGATAAATCTTTTTCACACTCGAGGGTTACTTGTGGAGGGTTCTGTGCTTGGAACGATTCTCTTTACTATATATATGCTTCCAATTGGTAAAATAATTTGACAACATGGGATGAATTTCCACAGTTATGAAGCTGATGATACATATCTATATTTACCTACAAAACCTTATGTAACCAATCAGTTAGGTAGATTATAAGCATGTCTCGAAGACATAAAAACCTGGATGACTCTGAATTTTCTACTTTTAAATTCAGCCAAGACAGAAGTTGTTTTCTTTGGACCAGAACCTTTAAAAAGGAAACTGCTAGGGCAATCACTTCATCTGGATGGCATTAATTTGGCCTGTGGTAATAATGTAAAGAACCTCGGTGCAATTTTGACCAAGACATGACATTTAAATCCCATATTAAACAAGTTTCTAACATTTCTTTCTTTCACCTCCGGAATATTGCTAAAATGAGAAACATCCTGTCCAGGAGTGATGGAGAGAAAGTAGTCTATGCATTTGTTACTTCAAGGCTGGACTACTGTAATTCCTTATTATCAGGAAGTCCACAAAATGTATGTAAGTGTGCCAAGAAACCCCCCCCCCACACACACACACACACACCCTTACACCACCAGCAGCAGCCTGCACAGATGGATCCATGTTCTCATTGTGTTCTCATTCTGACATTAAAAGCCTTCAGTTGATCCAAAATGCTGCAGCAACAGTTCTGATGAATATTAAAAAGAGAGATCACATTTCTCCTGTTTTGGCTTCTCTCCATTGGCTCCCTGTTAAATGCAGAATAGAGTTTAGGATCCTCATCCTTACGTATAAAGCCCTTAATAATCAAGCTCCATAGTACATCAGAGATCTGCTTGTTCCATATGTTCCTAACAGAGCACTTTGCTTCTCAGAACGCAGGTCTACTGGTAGTTCCTATGATTACTAAAAGTAGAATGGGAGGCAAATCTCTTAGTTTTCTAACTATAAGCGGCTTGTAGTTAGAGTGGTTTAGGTTATCCTGAGCTATTTTTGTAGTTATGCTGCTATAGGTTTAGACTGTTGGAGGACAGACTGACCACTTTTCTTCTCTCTTCTACTTATCTCTTCTACCACTCTCCAGATATATTTTTCTGCTGTTATTGCTATTGTTAACCCAGTTTTGTCTCAGTATGTTTTTCCCCATAGAAGCTCCAGGAATTGCTGTGGTTGGAGTCTGCATGATCTTCACGTCGATGACTCAACGCAATCTGCTGGAATTCCTTACACAGAAAACGTTTAACTGATTGGAATGCTTGTATAATGTATTGAAATTACACTTGTTGTAAAGTGCCCTGAGATGACATTTGTCGTGAATTGGCTCTAAATAAAGCAAATAAAACAAAGTGAATTATACACATGTTTGTGTGTGTCTGTCCTTCTAATGGTGACAGCTTTGCCTAGGGGTGGCTCTGACTTCATTCAATTCAAAATGCTTTATTGAGCCCAGAGGGAAATTAAGTATGTCATCTGCTATGCTCCTATCCTCTGTTTTATTGCATAGTTTTGTATTGTCTTTTTAATTTTGATTATTATATATCTTTCTTCTTAAGAATATACACAGAGCTTGCTGTTAGTAATAAATCACCATTCAGTTTGAACAAATAGGCACGTTCACACTCTGGATTTGTGCAGAAAGAAAATATCAGACAAATCAATGAGTAATTGCAGTCTCAGTGAAACAATGTAAGTTTCCATCAAGATTAATAATTGCCACCTCATACTCCACTCATTTTCTCCATTCCATCTGTTATTCACAGTAATCTTTAAAACTCCTGATATGGGATAATTCCATAGAGATGTAGATAAGGATAAGGATGATTCATTCTCTTTTTGAGTTTTAACATATTTATTTTATTGGTACAGAGCCAACGGTCTCTCTCTGTATCATAGCGTATCTGCCTAAACTGCCTGCTGCTGTGGCCTCTGTGTGTGTGGATTATATCAGAGCTCCAGCTGGACAAAATGTAGTTAACAAAGTTAACTTAAGTTCAGGAGCAAGGCCACGTTTCAAACTTGCTTCGTTCGTCCTGATCAGCCCTAAACATGTCGCACCTGGCATCACCGGCCTCCCTTGTGCTTCTAATCACGCTGCGATACACATATAAACCCTGCCTACCTCTCATTTTTCTTCTGTCTTGTTCGTTTTTGCCCCTCCCTTCCCATCCCTATGGGTCGCGTGGTCCTGCCGACCCGCCTCCTCTTCTCAGGGTCCTGCCGACCCGCCTCTCCTTCCCAGGGTCCTGCTGACCCGCCTCTCCTTCCCTGGGTCCTGCCGACCCGCCTCCACTTTGCTGGGTCCCGCCGACCCGCCTCCACTCCAGGTCCTGCAGACCCGCCCCTTTCAATCCCCCCCTCCCTTTCTTTGTCACAGTATCCATTGTACGCAGCATCCCTGTTCTGTGATCTCGTTCATTCCTGTACCACCTTTTCTAACATTTCTTTATTCTAGGTTCCGTCTGGGGGGTTCTGAGCAGGCTCAGAAAGGCTATTTTCCTGACGACTGCGCCCCCACACTGAGTCTTCATCCGGGTCTCCAACGGTATCTCTCTTGTTAGATTGTTGGAAGCAGTTGCTGTTGGAGGGGGTTTTGGTTTCATTCTTTATTCATGGGTGTGTTTTTGGGCAAAATTATAAGTGAGCCAACTCCCTTGGATGAGAAGCAACCCCACACATGAATGGTCTCAGGATGCTGAGGCTTAATCTGAGAATATGACTTTGCCCCAGTCCTCAGCAGTCCATTCACCATACTTTCTGTAGAAGATCAATCTGTCCCTGATGTTTTTTTTTTGGAGAGAAGTGGCTTCTTTGCTGCCCTTCTTGACACTAGGCCATCTTCCAAAAATTTTCGCCTCACTGTGTGTGCAGATGCGCTCACACCTGTCTGTTGCCATTCCAGAGCAAGCCCTGCACTGCTGGGACTCCGGTCCCACAGCTGAATCCTCTTTAGGAGACAATCCTGGAACTTTTTGGACTTTCTTGGATGCCCTGAAGCCTTCTTAACAAGAATTAAACCTCTTTCTTTCAAGTTCTTGATAATCCTATAAATTGTTGATTTAGGTGCAATATTAATAGCCACAATATCATTGCCTGTGAAGCCATTTGAATGCAAAGCAATGATGGCTGCACGCTTTTTTTTGCAGGTCACCGTGGTTAACAATGGAAGAACAATGATTTCTAGCATCACCCTCTTTTTAACGTCAAGTCTGCCATTCTAACCCAATCAGCCTGACATAATGAAACAACTCAAGCAAAGATCTGAAAGCAGTTTAGCAGCAAATTTTGTCAAAACCAATATTTGTATCATTCTCAAAACTTTTGGCCACAATTGTATACTTGGGAAGAGTAATCAAGGAAAAAGAGAACACCTGGGAGCTGGAAGGAAGACACAGGGAGGACAACAGGTGAAACCAACTAGGGATAATTAACAAAGACAGACAGGGAAGAAACAAACGGGGAGGAGAGAATGACGCAGACGGATCATAACAACACTAAAATTCCTTGCTAGAACGTTTGCTTAAAATTGTCAGATTTGAACTTTGCAGCTGTTTGTTTCTGCCTTGACATTATGGAAACCTTGACATGCCTTAAACATTCAAGGTCCAGTACTTTGGGACCCTTCCTCACACAACTGGACAACATACAGTAGCTCAATTTAACACCGTTATTCTATGTGTGTTTGTGGTCTGTCCATTTGATATTGAATAGTGCAAGACTACGTCTATTTACCTTTAGTTTTCACAGGTACCAAGATTTCATGTTTGACACATCCAAGGCATTTATTAAACTATTGGATAGCACATTAAAATGGAAAGGTTGTACAATTTAAACATGTTTTCTTTTTAATCTTCAGAACATGAACACCAATTTGGTTTTCAGTTTACACTCACATTGTTAATGAATTTTTAAGGTTTTGAGTTTTAAGATCTAAAATTAATAACTCACATTAAAATTTTCACCATCTCAGTGATGTAGCACGCTATGAATTGGCTGTGGTTTGCTTGCACAAAATTGACCAAAGCAATCAATGGTCCAAGGACAAGAACTGCTGCGAATCAAATATATTTTGAGCCTTTAAGCATTTTTTCACCCCACAATGTTCATTACATATTTAACATCTGCACACTGGGAATTACAGTGCCTTGCAAATGTCTTCACCCAACTCTCAAGTATTTTGTAGCCTGTAAAATGTTTTCTACCAGGATTACCCTGGATTGAATTTGTTCTATCTTCCCATCTATTCTGACCAACCTTGGTAGGTGAAACTCTGACAATTTCTAAATCTGACCAGATTTTTTTTTCTCTATCAACTTTGAAAGTCGTGTGCAACTTAAAAAAATACAGATTAAAATATCTACATTTTCTTTTATATTCCCTGTGGGTTTTCTTCTTGCTGTCTCATTTTTCAATGATGTGTTTTTCCATTTTACTTCTCATTCAAACTATTTTTTTTTTCCTTTTGCTAAATCTAACTCCCATGTAGAACAATTTTTAAATCGATTGTCTTTATATTTATTCAGAGCAGTTTCAATGTTCCTTTTCAAAAATAAATCCATGTTTTAATTAAGTCACTGCAGTGTACAATCTCCTCTCACCTGCAGCCTGTTCTCTAATCTGCCACCTGTTTCTAGAAAACAACCTTCTCTTTGTCACTCACTTTTGGATTCTTATGTTTGCCTCTGTGTGCTCTCTGTGTTCTGGCTCAGTTGTAAATTTAGTTATTTAGTTATTAAATTCCCTACCAAGCTCTTGTGGCCGTGGTTCAATATCACAAAACATGAAATCAAGTAAAATTTTAAAAGTTCAGTCTTGTAAAAATAATTCTTAAAGTAATTTTTCCACCTCACCTCCTCCTTAGGTAACATTTTGGTGAGATGCAGATGGATAAAAACAGAATTTAGCTCTTTTTTTCAAACTTCAGTTAATGAACAAGAGCCTGACATCAGCTGGTTTTATTTATCGTAACTACACTAAACATTGACTTATACACATAACATTAGTTTTGGACCACAACTTAATTCCAAAAAATGTTTTACAAAAACGTGATGCTATCTATTAGGGATGTCTATTGGCAAGAATCTGGCGATACGATATGTATGATGATACCAAGGGGACGATACGATATATTACAATATATTACGATACCATGAGTAAGACTACACCTTTTTTTATTTTTACAATTGAATTTCACTGTATAAAAAATATGTCAACATTCTTAACACTCAAACCTGTTTTTATTACTAGAGCTAGTTGATCCACTGAAACAAAGAAGGTAAAAAAAAAGCCACTAACTACCAGTCATACTTTTAATTTTATAACAAAAATTCTTAAAAAATAAAAGTCTATTATTTACTTTTTAATATCAATACAATATCATGACATAAAATATTGCGATACACTGTATTGGCATATCAATACTTTCTTACATCCCTACTATCTATGCATTAAACATGACTTTATTCTTTACAATGTTCACCAAACTACACGCTTCATTTACTAGCCAAAAAAGCTTTTAGTTGGTAGCTGTTTGGAGTCTTGGGTGTTTGTGGGTTTCGTTTGTCTTTCTGCTGACTGGTTGTTTCTCCACTTTTCTGGAAATTTCCACCAGAGGTCCAGGATGAGCTAAGGAACTGTCCATCAGGGGGCAGGTGGGGGAGCACCTTTCTGCAGCTACACAGGTATGGCTGATTGAGCTCATCACCAGCTGAGGATATATGAAGCTGACTGGCAGATCTTCAGTCCCTGAGTGTTGTGAAGCTGTATAGTAAAACCTCAAGTTGTCTGTGCTACCGCTTGTGTTACTGCTTTCTGTTCCTCTTAAAGTGCTCCGTGTTGCAAGAACTAATTGTGATGTTTTCTACAGTTTCTCTGGAAAACTTTGCTCTTCAACCCATGTCTGACTGCCTTAAAGTCAGAGTTCTTCCCTGTTCTTTCTCTGTGCTCTGCGTGCCTGCCCTCTGTGCTAACTCCTCACTCCCGGATTTCATCTTCTCCTTGACTCAGCAGGAAGCCCACACAGCCATCCTCCTTCATCTATCATTTCATCTCATCTCTGTTTTCCTTTAGAGCAGGGATCCCCAATTCCAGGCCTCGAGGGCCAATGTCCTGCAGGTTTTAGTTCTTTCCCTGGTTCAACACACCATAATAAAATGATAATCTTCATCATCTAATGGGGTTAAAAATGAGAAAATGCTGATGTTTTAGTTTTCCTTCTGCTCAAGCGTTGTGTGGGTAACTGGTCTGTATCTGTGCGATTTCCGAGGCAAAACTGGAGCTATAGAGAAAAAAATGTTTTTATGGTTTATGGCAATGACTGACTGGAGGGGACTTTAACTAATATATGTGGAATTGTTTGTCATGTGGACGTCTGTGTTATGTGTTGTGTGTCTTAAATGTGAATTTTTACTGAATTGTTTACCATAGGGCTAGAATAACAGATGAATCATGTTATTTTGATGTGTTGTAATACTACATATACTAACTTAAAAGTGAGGTTTCTTTTAAGGAAAAGGTGATTGTATGACACTTGGTTGAACCATCAGCCGGCCTGAGGTAGCAGAGAACCTGTTGGTCTGGTTTTCATAGGCTACAATGAGAAGAAATTAGCCTGTAAAGATGCACTCTAAAGGATTAGAGAAATACAAACAATTTTACAATAACAAGCGTACCAGAAACTTATGAACTCTACCTAAGATATTTAACAATGAAAGAGGAACTGGTATTGAATGGCTTAATGTGGTTTCACACATTTAGCCTTGCTTGGGGGGATGAGACATAACCATATTAATCTGAGATGATTTCAAAGGTGATTTTGTCAAGTGTCATGTTTGCCATGACATTTTGAAAAGGGGGAGAATATTCAATGAGCTTCAGAATATTTTATATTTAAGGAAGTGTTTATTTACAAAATAGGGGCTTATGAATCTAAGGGATAAATACAATATTCAAACAAATTAATAGCGCACCTTGAACAATCATAGTGCTTTGCTGAAGACAAAACAAACGATAAATTCATAAAACACTTTCTAATCTAGTTTCGATCTGAGTTGAATCCTTTCATAGTCTTGCATACTCCTCTCCCCCAGTAAAATTCTATTACACTATTATCTCTTCTTTAAAGGTGTGATTATATTCAGATTTGACCAAAATCCTCAGTTAAACCCAAAATTTCAATTATCCAATTATCTCCCAATAGCAATCCAATAAAAATTTATCATTAAAAATTTCCACACGTGATCTCTGAAAATATCTGGGGTATAACTATAAATATCCAAATAATGTTAGTGTTTAAGAAATCTTTCCTGTTTCTTTTCATTTTTTTTTTATTCAACAATGGCTAATTTATAGCTACCCATCTATGAAACATCAGATAAAGGTTCCAGAGCATTTTGTGTCCATGTTGTGCCCCTCTTTTTTTGAAGAAATGTCTTCTGTCTGTTGCAGACATATTTTAGGCATTGCTGTTTTTTTGTCCTCTACTTATTCATTTCTTTGAATATTTTTGAAGGCACATTGCCGACATGTGGAGTTATTCCAAGTTTTTGGCTCTTAGCTCTCAGGGAGTCTAAAAGCTAAAAACTGAAACCTTGGCAACCACTTTATTTTACTCAAGAAACCATGGTGATTGATTTTGTAAAGATACATTCACTCTAATGCCCTTAATGGAGGTTGTAATTGATGAATGGAGGTTGTAATTGATTACCGTAGAATCCAGCTCAGTATATCATAAGAACTGTAAAGCATCTAAGCAAATTTTGGCTATATTAAACTATTTAAAGGTTACATTAGTGAGGAGCAAAATTTATACAAAGAAAAGATAACCAGGATAATCTTGTGAATTTTTTTTCTATTTTTTTTTGTTGAAATCAGAAGAGATTGGAAACTAATGCAGGTGCCTATCTGGTCTGTCAAGAAGAAACAAAGTATGAGGTGAAAGGCAGAGCTCTTTTTTTTTTAACCAATTCATCCATGTCTCAGCCCAGACTGATTGTTAGTAAGTACAATTTTATTTATAGAGCACATTTTGAGATATGAGAATCACATAGTGCTTCACAAAAACTGAAATGCATAAAAAAGCACAGCAGAAAATTAGGAAAGGCCATATTAAAAAAGAACAGTATTTCTGTATTTAGCTGGTGTCTATAGAACTCCATATAGAGAATCCCTGAATTTTGAGGAACAGCTTTTGCAGTGACCTGTTCCCTGATCACTCAGTGGATGTAGGCATAAAATAAAAAACAATGCTGAAGGAGGAAGAGCTTTAAAGAAAATTGTCCCTTCACATCCTAAAGTTATGGCTATAAATCTGCTCCTGAGTTTACTCAGCTGGTTTAATTACTATCTGAGCTCCATAATGCCATTATTCTACCCTGTCACTTTATAGAATATAACAAAAAGTAGATAGTTCTGTTTTTATGGCCTTTTAATAATGCATGGAGGTGAATAAATTACTTGTCTCCCTCTGTTTAGTATCTAAAAGCACCAAACTTTCATGTACCCTTAGACAATGAATGCTACCAAAGGCTTTATGCACTATGATACCATGGTTGGATTGAATGTCTGTTTTTGAAGTGTTACAAGATGTGTTTTCTCCCTAAGATTCATTTATTTGCAAAAGGTAACTTGTATTGATTGTCTTTTATGATGGAAATTTTTTTTCCAGTAGAATGAGGCAGTGGATAATTTTCATTTGAATTGGACTGAATCAGTCTCTCCAGCTCTCCATAAGTTCATCAAGTCTAGTTCATCTATTCACCCATCTTTTATTGGTCCCTATCTCCAGCAGTCATTGGGTGGATAAGAGGCAGGGTACACCCTGGATGGGTCACCAATGTCTATTTAATCAAATATGTTTAATATTTTACTCTTTTTTCCTACTGAGCGATCACATTGTCTCTTTTGTTCAGGTAACCAGCAAAGCTGCCAGTGATTTTGATAATTTAAAAATTACTATTTTTTTCATATATGCTCCAGTAACCCAAAAATACTTAAACTACTGACAAGTAAGTATGTTGCTACAGTGCAGTTTTTCTGCTGGGAAACTTATTCTTCTAACATTCATCTATAGCCAGGGTTTCAAACCTGGCATCTGTTCTTCTTCAATTTGGGTGCCAGATATCACAGATGGCATGCAAAGCTTAGACTGCACTGAGGTTATGAAGTTGTCAAAATATATTTGCATACACATTTACAGGATTATCAGAACATTTTTAAAGATATAGTAAGTGAACCACTGCAGTTGAAGAAAGACGTTTTCACAATACTAAAGAAACTCTGGACATCTAACATTTCATGAACGTGTTGCAGCAAAAATAAATAAATAAAAAAGGAATACAACAACCAACCCGGGGTCTTGGGCTTAAACTCCCTAGAGCAGAATAGTCAATCATTTGCTGGAAGAAGTGCTGAATTAATAATTTTCCAGTGGCTCTGTCTTGCATCTAAAAGCAAGAAACTTTGAATGCTGTTAAATGTAACCTTCTGAACCTACAGAAGATGAAAAAACCTACACAATCCTGTTAAAATAGCATGTTTTTGTGATATAGCATCTATCTATCTATCTCCACTTATATTTTGTGCTACCTACATTTGACAAGAAAAAATGTCTCATAGGACACATAAGCCAAAGCAGAACAAAATAAAACATATCAAAACAAAAAATTAAGAGTTTTAAGAATTAACTGAATACAGAATAACAACTGCTAACTAAGACAAACTCCCGCAATGCTTCAAAATACACCTTAGAGCGTCAGAATAACCACACTACTCAGAACTGGAGCAGAAATTACATCAATCTAAATTATGATTTTTAGTGTTGTAGTTGTTTATTACAACTGATCATTCCCCTGTGTGGTAAATTCCATGTAGAAAGACCTCTCAGTCCTTCAAGGGCAAGGTGCCATTTTGTTAGGACTCCAAGCTCTCAGACATTTCTACTGATTTTCTCCTCATTGGACAGAACATAACACTTCACCTTATGAACTGAATTGGATGCTGGACTTTGCTATTCCTACTTTTGTCATGTTTGACCATTGCGTTATGTATTGAAGTTCCATTTCAGTGTTCCACATTTAACAATGTTACTTTTCAGCAACTTTTGACTATATTCACAGCTGTCTTGTATTAAATTATTTTCTTTCATGTTTACATAAATACAGTATATTCCTCTATTGCGGACACTGCAATGGATAAAACTGCTTTGATCAACAAACCTTTTATGAACTGGACAATTTGTAAAAAAAAAAAAAAAGTAAATTTTTGAAAATTGGATAAGCTTTTTAAATAATCATATTTTAAATCCGATACAGCTAAGCCCAAATTTATTTAAATGCCTGGTAGCTTTTGGAGTAAAGCAGTCTTTTTAAACTAAGCAGGTCTTATAAGAAGTAACAACATTTTCGAGTAGATATGTAATCCGAATGGAAGCTAAAAGGAGCTAATGATTAGGGGGATTGGAAAGAGGCCATCCAATCTTGACTTGGACCTCAGTACCAAAGATAAATCATGAAATGTGTAAAAAAAAAAATCACACAAAAAAAGTTTCAAATTCACTCCTGCCAACAATTGGAAATATTTACGGATATTGTCTGTACAAAATCAAATGGCTAGGAGACTCAAACCTAGAGTGGTTGACTTTATCTGATGTCCCATTTTTCCTGATGTCACTCTATATGTAGAGTTTGATTGCTGTAATGGCAATAAATATTTTTTCATTGAGTTTTGATAAGGATATAAACCCTTTTTTGCCATCCTTTATTTGAAGATCTATGTACTGTATGTATGACTGAACCGAAATTACTTTCTTTAAAAGTGCCTTGAGATGACATTATGAAAGAACTATAAACTGAATTGAAAAAAAATATATAGCAAAAACTGATTTTTCCCACCAAATATGTTAATCACTTTACATAGTTTTACAATAATTTGAGAGATGCAAATCTCATTCCCTATCAGATCAAAATTTATTGGTTGAATGAAAATAATTGAATAGTTTTGGGTAAAGAGAGGAAGTAAAGTGTCCAATTTCCTTAATTTTATTTTCCTAATTAATTGTACTGTATCTAATAAGATTAAGTCACTCATACATGCAGTATAAAGCAATTTCAAGCAGATTTTAACAATGTAATTTTTAAAGATAACTCTTCATGACAGCCTTTTTCACACAATTTTACTTTGTTGTGGATTTTTTTGAAATATATATGGTCTTTGAGGGGTGGGGGTGTGGGGGGGTGTTCTGCTTAATGCTATGAATCAAACCCAACCAATTATGGATGCAGCCCTGCCTAATCAAATCATATTGCAATTAGAAATGATTCATGAAAAATGAAGCTGCAGTGCACTGTTGCCAGATAGTTTATTAACAAGGCAATGATGCGTACAGTTAAATGTTTTTTGTTGTTGTTTTTTTTCCATGTGGATCTGTTTTGTATTTAGTTATTTTGTTGTGGTTATTTCAAGTCTCAATTTGTGTTTAGACATGTATGTCTGAGTTATATCAAGAATGTTACTAATTTAACATTTAGGATAATGCATTTTTCAGAACTTGCCAGAATATAAAGTTTTCTGCAAAAGGATTTGATAAAAATTTGTGCAAGTATTTTTTTAGTTGGTTACATTACTGGAGCAATCACTCCACAACTTTCAATAAGAGGAAGATAAACAATCAGGCAGCTGCAGTTCATCCCAACTACTGTTCCCATAGTCTACACCATTTCTTAAATCTCTGTACTGGCTCCCTGTTTCTCAAAGAATCATTTTTAAAATGTTGCTATTGGCTATAAAGCACTGAATAGTACTGGGTCGAAGTATGTTTCTGTGCTCCTTGTCGAGTACAAACCATGCAGACTGTTTATTCTGTGTTCCAGCGCTATTTAGTTTCTATGCTTGCCAACTCTGGAATAGAACACCTGAAAACATGGAATGTGCAGAAACTTTGGCTCCTTTAAATCAAAACAGAATACATTTTTCTTTCCAGCAACTTCCGATTGATGAACTTTGTACCCGTTTGAATTGTGGAAATTAATATTAGATCTGGGATTAAAGTGTAGAATTAGACTTAAATTTAAATTTGCCTTTAAAATCTATAATCTAGCATTTGTTTTTTTCTCTGCATTTCAGTGTTTGACATACTAGGCTTTCGTTTTTAATAATTTCTTTAAGGTGGTTTTTGTTTTTTCTCCTTTTAATGTCCTTTAAAATATTTGGGGTAACTGTGGCTCAGAAGTTGAGAGTTCCTCTTATAATCAGAGGGTCACCAGTTCAAGCCCCAGCTTCGACTGTCTCTGTCATTGTGTACTTGGGCAAGACACTTACCCGTTACCTAATAGTGCTATTGGTGGTGGTCGGAGGGCCCGGAGGCGCTAGTGTCCTGCAGCGTTGCCTCTGTCAGTGTGCCCCAGGGCAGCTGTGGCTACAACGTAGCTTGCCGTGACCAGTGTGTGGATGTGTGTGAATGGGTGAATGACTGAGTAAAGCACTATAAAAGTACAGGCCATTTAATATTTTTCTGGGATTGCCTTGCATAGGATTGGTGCTATAAAAATAATCTTGCCTTGCCCCATACTAGAAACGTCTAACCAGCCAAGGTAATAATGGGTGTGAGTGTTAAAAAAAGCAACCTTGACCAAAGTCCTGTACAGACGTAATAAAACAGAAAAACAAAATTAAAAAAATTCCTCCCTCCGAGTAACTCTAATACTGTATTAAAAGCCAGTAAATAAACTTTTTTTAAGATGACATTTAAAAAGATTAAAAGTTGAAGCCTCTGATGTTTAGGGGTAAATTATTCCACAGTTTAGGGGCTACATTCCTAAATGCTCAATCACCTCTGAAACCAAGCCTGAACCTTGGTGTGGCTATAAGCAAAATATTATGTGATCTAGGAGCTCCAGAGGGCACATAAGGGTAGAATAAATCAGAAAAATATCCAAGAACCAGTCAGTTTGGGGCTTTATAAGCCAAAAATACGTTTTGTAAGCAATTCAGAAGAGAAAAGAGAGGCAACCGGCGATTTTACCAAAGTCATTATGACAGACTTTTTGCAATATGATAACATGGTGCACAGGTAGCTGTACCTAGCTACTGACGGATTCTAACATCAGCCAGTGAAACATCTTTACAACCCACATTCTAGAATATTGTACAGTAAAACGTCGACATGCAACACTTTCAATGCTTGCAGGGTTGGAGTGAAACCAATAGTTTGCCCTGGCATTCTTGGCCATGGTGCCCCACCTTATTTTTTTTTTTTTTACAATATGCAAAGGCAAATGAAAAACCAAGGCATGTATGTGCATGTCTTGTTTCAAAACTTAAAATGCAGTGCACAAGTCTACAAGGGAAAGAGCATGCATGTTAATCAACTGATACGCCCTTTTATGAGAGGCCATATAGGCTGTAATTCATTCTCACACTCACGTACATATTTTCTTCACTTACATATATTTTCACTCACATACATATATTCTCACTCATATACACATACATTCTCCTCACACATGCATATATTCCCCTCATACAAGAATATATTCTCCTCATACACATGCTTTCATTGTAATTCTCACACACATACCTCCTGACGCACACATTCATTGTTATCCATGCACACGCACACATTTTCCTCTTACACACATCAGTTCTCTCACAAACAAACAATATTACAGACAGATATTAGACAAACATTAATAGTGTTATTCCATCTATCAACATTACTATCAGTGATACCACTATGTACTCTCTACAGCAGACGTTTGATCCATTTGAAGATGATGGAAATGGTGATATATATTTATTTTGAAACCTTGTACGTTTTCTTGAAAGTAATTCTTAATTATATCCTCTGATGCTGTGCAGCCTTCTCAACAGATTTAAATGTGACAAAAATAATATGTAGGCTATATAATCTCTTTGGACAGTTCATGTTTTGTAATTTCACAGTGTTACCAAAAAGCTTTTTGGGTGTGATTGGTCTGTTCAGAACCCTTTCATATAAATGTGATCATAAGTTCAAATCTGTATGTTTTAATGTAGGTGTTTATCTAATTATCTAATGCATGTTCATATTATTATGAAAACGACAAAGGCATTTTATTAAACCTCCTGGGAGAAATTACAGCCATGAAGTGAAATATTTCTATATATACATATATATATATATATATATATGTATATATATATATATGTATATATATATATATATATATATAAAATATATTATTATATTATTTGCGTCCTCGGCATACAACTAAATCTAATTTATCAAGACAAAAGTAACATTAATGCCTAATTGGGCACTAAAGGAAAGTACTTACATTTATTACTGAATAAAGAAAATACACTATAATTAAAAACTAAACCTGTCTTTGTTATTGTGCAATACACCCAATGTTACCATCTACATTTCTCAAAGAACCTGATGTTCATGTAAAACCCATTGCAATCCAAATTAAAGATTATCCTTTAACTTTCTCTGTCAAATTTCACCAAAATGTTATACAGATCATTTAAATTACACAGGTTACATTTTAGTTTGAGAATAATTAGACTGAAAGTTCTGTTTGCAAAATAAAAAATAAAATGTAAATTACTTATTGCAGGATGCTCTCCTGCAGGTTTTAGATGTTCCCTTACTTCGACACTCCTGCTTGGTAGGAAGTAGGAATGGTACTTTGGTGCCACTTCAAGTTTCTGACAGTCTCCCCAGACGGTCTCGGCAGATGACCGCTTATACTGAGCCTGGTTCTGCTGGAGGTTTCTACCTGTTAAAAGGGAGTTATTAACTCTCCACTGTCGCTTCATGCTTGCTCAGTGTGAGGGATTGCTGAAAATTCACGACACAATCTTCTGTGGTTCTCTAATTGCTAAATTAAACATTGTATTGTAATAACTCTTCTTGTAAAGTGCGTTGAGATGACATCTGTTGTAAAACGGCGCTATATAAATAAACTGAATTTATTGAAATATAAAAAAACATCGTGAGGAAGTGTTACCTTAAACCTGCAAATATATACCTTCCACCATGAAGGCTCTGATATCAACTACCCATCCACCTTCAGCATGCTCCCTGGGGGTATACCACAAAACTAGCTCAAGAAATGGAGGGTCATTTCAAATATCCTTGCTGGAATTAATGTAACGGTTCACCCCAGGCTTATTCGGCTCCACCAATAAAGCTCAGGTGATTTCAATCCCCACTGATTGAAGTGAGGCTTAACAAGTGAGGCTCATGAGCTTCTACGGGCAGCCCGTCGATCGATGTGAGATAAGTGACAAGAGAAGCAAAGGAAAGAGCCACATTCTTCTGAGAAAGACTTATTTATCCAACATATGAGCATCACAATTACATTATAACCAATAAGGGGAACACCAGCTGGATATTAAGGTGTTATAATGTAAATAACGGACGGTTTAGAGTGACACAGAGCGCCGAGTAGCGCTTCTAAACTTCTAAGTTGACGTTTAAATTCATATTAAAATACAGTAAAGTTCTTCAAAATGTTGAAAGTAATATCCTTAGATGAAATAATTCATTAAATAATTAGAACTACATTTTAAGAGATAAAACCTACATTTCATTACCTTATATAGACACACAAAAAAGAAAAGAAAAAAAAGGCTGCAAACAATTTACTAACTCAAAACTGATGGGTGGATGTGGTAAGAAGAGAAGAGCAACAGAATTTTTTTTTTTTAACGTGTCCTGTCTAGCAGTATGCTACTCAGAATTGGTGTCTGAGTACCAAGTACAAGCCCAACAGTTTTACTTTCCCAAGCAGAGTATTACAGCTTCGCTGTCATACGCCACTTGATGTATATGTATGAAAAATCTTTATTAGTGATTACTGTGGGTTCAATTTCCTGACGTCATGGACATTAAACTGAGACAAGAAGGGAGAAAGGAAGAAGGTGAAGAAAAGAAACCGGACCAACAGAGGGCGAACCGATGACACAAGACAGGGAGGCAAATAAAGAACACAAGAAAACATCCCAGTCCTCCACCTCTGCCGGACGGCAGAGAAACAGTAATACAAAACAAAAACAACAAAGTGTACAGAACCAAACCAATAGTTCGGATCTGGTAGAATAAACAAAGAATTACACATTCACTACACACAAGCATTGATTAATGAACATAATACAAATGTTTCTGGTAAGCTCCTGTGAACAACTAACTAATGATGATAACCTCAGCTTAAGATATGTCCGTCCTCACCTATGTCCCCACACCTATGTGTGTGCGAGCATGCAGGTCGGAATAAGGTTTCCCCATGCAAGTGATTGATAGCTGGTGTAAGGAACCGTCAATCCGTCCTACAGGAATCGGCACAGACATGGAGGAGGCAAGAGATGTATGCATCCAGCGTCCCACAGAGTACAGAGTCCACAGGCGGATCAGCGCAGGGTCGATCACCCGCCAAGAGGGGAACAGATGGAAGCCCCAGGGGAGCACCCACCAGCCGCGATGCTGGGGCCCGAGAGATCGCAGTGACGAGCCCACGGGCTCCGCCGGTAACCGGCTACGCCAGGGCGGGCCCGGACCAGGAACCGGAGGCCACGGGGACCAGGGGCACCCCACCCCCCAGCGGGGCCCCAACCAGTGACCAGCCGACAAGGGTCCCCCGCCGCCGCCGCAGGCAAGGAGGACCCGCAGCCAACCGACGGACAACACACGCCGCCGCCACCCCGGACCAGTACCCACCGCCAACAACCCGGCCCGCCCCCACACATCCACACGCCAGGGAGCCACAGCGGATGTACGCCCTCCCCAGGCCGCGCCCAGCCGGCACCTGGACATCCAGATCTTCCAGCTCCAGGGTCCAGATCCCGCCCCACGTGGGGCGCCAAGATCAGGGGCCCAGCCAATGCCGGACAGCCCCACCAGGCGAACAGACCAGCCAGCTGAAGTCCTGGAACCGGCAGGAGGATTGGGCACCAGGCACGGTCCCCACCGATCCACCGGACGGGACCAACCTATTATACAAACCCGGCACCCCCATAAGAGGTGCCCCAGTCAATCCAAGGAGGACATCGGCCTGAAACAGCGGCCGCCCGACACACCGGACCACCCAGGACCCGCCCGACATGCACCAGGACCGAGCCGGGCCGCAACCGGGACCCCCAGCCCCAGGCATCGAGAGTCATCATCAACCCGCGGGCAGGAGCAACCATCACCGACGGGGAGTGACGGGGAGGGAAGAAGACGCATCAGGCCAGAGAGCAGCCAAACACCCAACCTGACAGGTAGACATAGACAGACAGAGACACTCATACGTACCCTCCCTTTCTTGTGTACACATTCTTACAAATACAGGACATACGAAAAAAGGACGCTATACCCTCATTCATACCCCCCATACATACACTATACTCCATACTCCCAGGCCCAGGGACAGACACCCCAGTAGAGAACCCTGCCCCTGCACCCAGGCAGACACCTTTGCCCACCAGGACGGGGACAAGTAGACCGCCAAGGCCCCACACCGGCAAGAGCAGCCCACCAGCCCAGGACCCCGACCAGACGGCGTGATGTTCTATCCGGGCTCCGACCCCTGATGGTCCAACGAACAGGGGTGTGGAAAGACCCCCCAGCCTCTCTCCCCCAGTTCAATGTGGTGTTGTTGCGTGTTGTTCTAATGTGCACTTAAAACAGAGGGGGGGGGACATGGGAATACTGCCGGGTACCCCCATCTCCCCCCCGGGCCCTCAGTGTCTAGATGCGTTTAACCAGTGGGTGCCGGCACCACAGGCGAGGCCCCCTCAACGGGGGGGCCTCGCCTGCTGCGCCACACTGCCAGGTCCCTACATGTGCGTTCCCTGTAAATGTTGCAAGTGTAGTGTCTAAATTGCTCAATAAAATCGGGACCCAGGCCGCCACCGGATAGCGAAGACGGAAGCTCCATCCCGCACCCCAGTGACGTGGCCACGTCCCAAGGCCTTGTGAATGGTAGAATGAAGGAGCAGGTGGACAGAGGCATGGGGATGGGGAGAAAATAACTGGGGTGACCATTGCCAACCCCAGGGAGCCAGCTCCCCTGCTGACTCCAATAGGCACCCCGTTCGGCCCGATCCACCAGGGGTGGGAGGCCCCAGCACGTCCAGTCGGGGCCCACGGCAGCGGTACCGCTGAGCCCCATGGGGGCCCCGGCAATCCACCAGCCCCCATGCCAGGGGCATACCTAAATCCTCCCCAACATTCACACTGCTAACAAAACACATGTCACTAGACACCCAGGTTGAGTTTAGCCCCCCCTCACCCTCAACGCCCTCGCCCCTCCCGTCCCAAGCGCACCCCGTTAAAAAGAGCGCCTGTGCTAGATGGTAAAAAGCCTCCCCTCCAATAAGAGACGCCCCAGGCACCGCCAGCGTCCGAGGACCCCCGGGCCGAGGCCGGAACCCGGCGCACCACCGACTCGGGTACCCCGGACATGCCGCGCCAGGCCCGTGAGCAGACCGAAGTCCCGGGCGGCCAACCCCCAGGCCGACATCCTCCAGCCTTGCTACTACCGCCCGATGGCCGGGTGGCAACAGAACCCAGCACGTCCACCCACCAGCCCACACCCCACCAACTGGTCAGTCACCGTGGAGGCCGACCAACACCGGCCAGAGCCCCCCCACCCCAGCACCCCCGCGAGGGCTAAGACCAAGACCCAGGAGCCATGTCCAGTGTCAATATAGCCGATCGGGCCCGGAGACGCCGGCCACCCGCCACGGCCTCTCGCCGACGCCCGGACGCGGCAAGCGGCCACCGGGGAGCAAGCGACAGGAACCAGCCCGGGGAGATGGAAAGGGCAGCAGCGCCCGCCAACCACCGGCCGACCACAGCCCCCCCCCAGCCGGCACCGAAGGCAGCGCCCAGCCGGGGGGCGCGCCGCCCCAGAACCCCGAGCCCCAGGCCCAGTCCAGACCCCCCCAGAGCAGCACAGCACCAGGCCAGTAACCCGTGTCCGCCAGCACGACCCCTCTAAGGCGCCGCATGTAGCCACTAGGAGTCACCACACAAAGACCCCAAAGTCCCACCCCAGGCGAGGGTCTCGGCACCTATCGCCGAACCGCAAGCGGACCCACTCCCAAGGACCTCCCCGCAGTCACCACCAACCCTTAGCTCCACATCGGCAACCGTGTCCCACAGAACGGAATCAAGGGCCCGACCCCACTAGGTGATGGAACTGATCAAGGGTGACCAGAAAGATTGATCAGATGTGGAGGCAGATGCCGTTTCTAAACCAATGTAATCCAGAAGGAGATCTCTTTATTGATTAATATTCAGAGTATTTTTATTTTTCCAGTTCAAGAGGATATTTTTCTTAGCGATGCATAAGGCGATGTAAAATAATTGCATAGACTTTGTATCCATGGTAACTTCATCTATATTTCCCAGCAAGCAAACTCTGGGAGCAGGTGTGATATTACATTTCAGACACTTTGATAGATCTTCACATATCTGGTACCAATATTTTTTAACAGGTGGGCAGAACCAAAGAGCATGAATATAATTGTCTGGTAGATTGCTTGTACATTGTAAACAGGTATCAGACGGCGTATAACCCATCTTGAACATCCGTTGCCCTGTATAATGCACTCTATGAAGGATTTTATATTGTATTAATCGTAGATTAGGATTCTTAAGAAATTTGAAGGTTCTTAATGAAATATGAGACCAGAGGTTTTGGTCTATTGAGATGGACAAGTCCATCTCCCATTTTGAAATAGGAAGGCCTATTGATTCATCTATTCTATTTAATGTTTTGTATATTTTAGATAGCAGTTTGGGAGGGTTAAGATTAAGGAAGTCTAAAACTTCTCCTGGAATTTGTAAATCAACTGTATTGAGCCTAAATTTATTTTTTTTATAATTGATTTAATTTGTTGGTATTCTAAGAATTTATTCTTGTTAATTCCGAATTGTGTAACCAATGTATTAAAGGGGATAAAGTCTGTTCCATCAAATATATGCTCCAGGTATTCAATTCCTTTACAACTCCAGCCCGGAAAGTTAATCATGCATTTTTTTGTAAGATATCCGGGTTATTCCAGATGGGTGTACGCCTGCATGGGACTAGTGAGGTCTTTGTCATTTTAAGAAATTCCCACCAAGCTGTCAGAGAGGAGCTGATATTTATACTTTTGAAACATTCATTTTTGTTTTATATTTGAGCTAACAAAAGGTAGATCTGAAAGTTTTATCTTATTGCATAGTGTCTGTTCTACATCTACCCAGCACTCATCGATATAAACTGTGTTTTTACCCATCTTGATGTGTATTGGAGTCTGTTGGCTAAGAAATAATGACGAAAGTGTGGTAGGTCTAGACCTCCTTTTATCTTTGGACTTCTGTAGTGTTTTTTAAGCTGATACGTGGGGGTTTTATCTTTCCAAAGGAATTTAGAAACAGAAGAGTCCAGAGATCTAAACCAATCAGGTGATGGTTTGCTTGGGATCATTGAGTAATACATAATTGATTCTAGGCAAAACCATCATTTTTATTGTAGCTACCCTTCCAATAAGTGATATTGGAAGGGATTTCCATCTTGCCAGATCATCTTCCACTTTTTTTAAAAGTGGGGGACGTAGTTTAGCTTAGATAAGTCCTGCCAGTCTTGGTGAGATATGGATACCTAGATATGTAATATTTCCGGACCGGAGCTGTAAAGCAACAGGACTCTGGTAAGAACAGTTGATTGGAAGGACTGTAGACTTTAACCAATTTATGGAATAGTCTGAAACTCTTGAGTAAGATTTTATTAACTCAATTACCTGATACAAGGAAGTTTGTTGCTCTTCTGGATTTCCAGAAGAGCAACAGAATACCAGACCCGCAGTTTCACATCACCTGGATCGTCCAATCATTTGATCAAGCTTAAATAACCCTCACAGTTAGCATACCATGGAGTAGGCTCATCCAAAAGCATATGTTGCCATAGTGAATGAGGGGGGCTTCAGGTTAGTCTTGTTTGTTTAACCGAATCTGGGTATATTGAGCCAGGATTGTCAATTATTTTGGAATTAGCTCGCTTCGTGGAATAGGAGCCTAAGTTACGCCCTTCTACTTCTGCTCCATGAGTCACCTACTACCAAAAAAACTGGATGAGAGTCAATGGACCGATCCCGTTTGAAATGCGCCATGGATAGAGCATATGATGTCCGTGAAGTTACAAAAAACTTTGGTTTTTTGTAAAAAACCATTATCGGACTAGAACTGCAGAAGAAGGACAGAGGGTCATAGCCTCCAGGACAAAGGAAGGAGTAATGAATGTGGAGGAAACCACTATGAATCTGACCATGTGGAAAGTGGTAGCCATGGTGGGGGAGAAAAATAAGTGGAGTGAGAACCAGCATGCGGGAGAAATTCGACAAGCTTTCGGTGAGTGTTTTACATTTTATAGCTAGTGCTAGCTCGCGTTAGCTGCGTGACGTCATATATGAGACTTCTGACTTGTAGCATTTTTGTGAATTTTTACAATCAAATAAATCCTAAATCACTTGACAAAGACAGTCAAAAAGCACATCATTAGTTATCATTTAATTTGAGGTACAACATGTATGTGATTCAGGACATAGGCAAGGCAATTTAATTTAGCACAGATTCAACACTAGGCAATGAACTTAGAAGCATTTACAATAAAACAAAAATCAATACAATAATTTGTATGAAAATTAAAAACAAGCAAGTGTAGACAAAACGGACCAGAAAATAACTTTTTTCGCTATATTGACTTCCATTCATTATTTTTTCGGCCAGAGGACCCATGAGCCGACTGGAAGGGGAGGAGACTTAGGCTCCCTGTACCCAATGTCAGCATGCTGCTCCTCTGTATGGCTGCACCTCAGGATTGTACCATTACATAAAAGAATCATCTAAACAACAAATTTGTCCAAAACCTTTCTGGTAATAGAGGGGTGCTGGTGCACCCCCCTGAAATACCTTTGCTCGCCCCAAGGTGGCACCCACCCAGTCTGAGAACCACTGCTTTATAGTATGCATTTAAAAAACTTAAAGCCAATTTCCATGGCAAAAAAGTTTTTTTGACTCAGAATAAAAAAAGTGACAGACATTCTAACATGTATTTAGTTAAAGAATAAATACATTTTGAATTTGAAAATAGAAAAACTCTTACATTTTATACTAGCCTTTCCATGTGAAGGCTTTCTAGAAAAGCCTGGTTCTATTCTTCATCATCTGATGATGCATCAGATAGTGGTAGTTGGTAGACTGCTGATGTGTTGAGTTAAGCTGAATGGTTTCTAGGAGTGCTGCTTTAGTCTGACGAACATGAGCCTTTTTGGGAAGTCAGAACCAAGGATGTTCCCTCACATGAGGAAGAAGGCTGACTGGTGGAAAATCAGCTGTTTAGAAAGGACACTGGTAGCTGATTACAAGAGCTGCTTGCTTAAGTGTTACTGTGGCTGGAGGAGATGTTTTGGATGGTAGAAGAAGGGCTTTGAGAGAATGATGCCTCACAACCACGAGATGAGTCAAGAGGCTTAAATAAAGTAGTAGTTTGGTGTGCAGGGATCCATTGCACTGGTGAAACAATCATCCTCCATCCCCGGTGTAGTCTGTGCTCTACAGGAGTCGGTTAGACAGAACTTGCTACTGCAGACATCAACATGGTTCATGTTTGCATATTTTCAAATACAAAATAATTCACACTCATGGAGATTCAAATGGAACTTTTTTTTCAATCTCCCAAAATATAATAAAATGTTTAAAAAAAGTATTAATTTAAAAATCTGTTTCTTGTTTATTTATCTACATTTAATTTAAAATTATGTCGAAGGTTGTTTATGTCCTTAGTGAAAGAACATTTCGATCAGCCGCTTAATTTATTGCCACCATACTTGGCATGTTTCTAATGGCATTTTGAAGATTACATTTGGTGAAGAGCTCTAAGTCCTTCAGGTTGGAGGGCCTTCTTGCCATCACCTTAATCTTCAACTTTCTCAATAGATTCAAGTTAGAATATGGCTGGGCCACTTCAAAATGTTCCTTCTCATAGGGCAAAGATGTTGGTAATATTGCCAGCTCCTTAAACCACTGATACACAAAAAGACTTAATTGCCACCAGGAGGATACAAACAGAAGATGAACCACGATCTCAAACAAAGACCTTAAAAGAGATTACTCACTAGGATATTGACACACAGTCATTCACACAGAACCTACCAAAACAACATATATATTGCTTTTGGTAGGCAGACTGAAATACCTTTTCCAAACCCCAACATCAGTTCTGTATGTCAAATAAGCACACAGAAATGTGCCAGAAGCATGCTAATGGGACAGTTATCCAATATTGGTTGTTGGGGTTGTACATATATAAACCTATGTATAAATCTGACCCAATGGAGAGTAAAAATTTAATCCACAATAATTTAGACCTATAAACAGCAGTTCTTTAGGAAAGAATAATAAAAAAAAACTGGGAATAATAACAAACAAGTGTGAATTTTCAGGCCCCCTACTTCGACTACTTTTGCACATATAGAGGGGTATTATTAAATTGATAGAGCTGGAAAAACAAATGGGTTTTGTTGATGGACACTTGTTCACTCTCAGCAATTTTCTTTATGCTTGTCATAAAAAGTGCTGTGTTAAAACATTGAAAGCATTAAAGTAAGCAAATAACTTCTGTAACTCCACAGATATACTGTTGCTTTCCAGATGTTTCAACGGAAATATTTTTTTGTTCAAGCTGCTCTTTTTTTTGCAAAATCCTTTTTGTCATGGAATAATCCACATTTCAAAGACTACCATTAATGACTAGCAGTTAATGGTCAACAGTACATATTATTTACAATCAAGAAATTTACATTTTTTATTTTAGAAAGTTTGAAACTGCCCACAGAAAAAAATACATGCAAATGCAAAAATCCAGAAAATCTCAAGGTCAGTTAAGATGGAGTTCTTAAAACTTTTTTGTATATTTGTCTTTTGTTTTCATTTCTGTCAACTTTTTTTGTCCTTTATATCATGGAGCAATACACAATTTATGTCATGAGAGATCCATTCTGGAGAATAAGCTTCCAAATCCCTTCTCTGGGACAATCATCATCATCATCATCATAGCCATGATGGGGCTGTTGTTCTGCATAAGTGACTCCATTTGGCCAATTAGCCCCATCTAGGAAGTGGTCCTATTATATCCCCCTCCTCCTGATGAAACAATGTCAGACAAAGGCCTTCGCCTGCTGATACTCTACTGTGACATTCAACCACATGACTGTGCGTAAAGCAACAATACCTCATAAAACATGTAGCAGGAATTAAAGTCGACAGTCAGTGATAGATAGCGCGGAGAGTGGGAAAGACAGTCCGAGGACTGGGTGAATTTGCCCTTGGCTGCATGCGGTGGTTTTTACAATAACAATTAGAGTGTGTGAGATATAAAAGCTAATGATCAGGTCTGTCATATTTGCATATGCAAAGAGCAGTGGGCTGATTGCTTGCACGAAACGGTACTTAGAGATTGTAATTAGAGAAGTCTGGCGGTGATGTCGACAGCCAGAACAGTAGAGAGATTCCCTCTTAATGAGGCTTGTCATGGCACACTATGCCTCTAGTCTCTGCTCCACGATCTGACACACACACACACACACACACACTGTTTAACCGGGTCTACAGTCTGTAACCCAGTGAGAACACCTCTACCAAGGGTTGCTTACATAAAAGAGTCTCATGGTGTGAAATTCTGACAAACATGACACATGAACACTTGGTGTCAGTCCAGTTCAGGCAAACATGCACAGACAAGCTCATACTGAGACCGAGAAGCTATCAAATGGGGTCTAATCAGGACACTTAGCCCAATTAGACAGCAGGCTAGAGTCAAACAGAACACATTTAGATACCTAATGGGTGCTGCTAGTTTAAAAAAATATATTTTTCTATTCATAAAGAAATATGTAGAAATAAACAGTGTTCATTCACTTTGAAATGTGCTGGGTAACAAACAACTCAATTTAAAGAAATATTTAAATAAAATAAAAAATAAAAGACAGGCTTTTTAAAAGATTTTAAAGAGAGACATCCAGCAAATGTTCTGGGGGGGGGAGTCAAGCCCAGGATAGGGGGCTTCGAGGGCCTTGGCCTCTGAACATGGGGCGCCCGTCATAAGCACTGCGCAATGTGACGTCCCAGACTTTTAAGAACAAGGACAGAGTAGTGGCAGCGGCTGCTCCGAGGGAACTCAAAGCGGTTCTTAGGAATGCCAGGGGAAATAGAATGAGAATATATGAAAAGGAGTTTTAACTCATGAACAACAAAAATTCAAGGACTCAGTAAAGCGGATTACCTGCATGAACACAAACAAACAGCATCTCATATCTACAGACGATGAGGAATATGCTAATACCTTAGATTTCTCTATGAAATTTCAAACATAATTTATATGATAACATCATTTATATTTATATTATTGCTCCAACTAAAGTTAGTAGTCTTGGGTAGAAAGAAGTCTCCATGGACTAGCAATCGAGTAGTAAGTAGTGACAAAAGGAGGTGTCTATGAGCCAGGACAAAACGGCAGAAAACTAGACTCCAGGTTCACTATGAGAGCAACGAAGTTACACTGAACAAAAATCATTTAACTTTGACAGATGCAAGGGATTTTTTTCTTTTCTGAAATCATTAACACAATCACTAATCATATTCACAACAGATTAGAGACTTACTAATCTCCCAGTGACAGTATCTCCTGAACTAGACTCCACCAGGACTTGCAATTTTTTTCCAGCTCTTTTATTGAAAAGATTCTGACAACTAGGTCAATCTGTATATCAGTTCCAAACCCACTAATAATGTCATCCCCATTTAACACCAATGTAGAGAAAATATCTGATTCAAAAAAACTAAGACAAATCTTAATGAAATCATTAACCAGTTAAGCTCCTCTTCGTGCTGCCTGGATATATTACCCCAATTTTTCTTAAAACAGTTATTCCTGTCATTTGGTCAGATCTGTTAGATGTCTTCCCCCAGGCTTTAAAAACAGTAGTTATGTAACCCCTGCTAATGAAGAACCACCTGGACAATACGTGAATGCCGAACTACAGGCCAATCTGTGATCTTCCTTTCATCAGTAAGATTACTGAAAAAGCTGTGCTTCAACAGTTAAATAACTTCCAAACAATGACCATCTGCTTTGATTGAGATTATTCTCTCTAGTTTCCATGCTCACCACAGCAATGAGACTGCCGTGATCAAAGTTTTCAGTGACATCCGCATGAATGCAGACTGCGATACACCACAATGCTGGTACTTTTAGACCTCAGGACACTGTTGTGTGTACCGTAACGCTGGGTTTTGTTCAGTGGTTAAGAAAGAGCGGGGGGAACACTCAAAAGGACAGTGAAAAACTCACATCGACACTGGTCGATGTGCTTATTTTCATACATGAAAATAAGCAGAGTTCATACAACCCATAATTTTACTTGAGTTAGGGAGAAGAAAATTATAGTCCATATTAGTCCATGTGTCCATCGGCAGCACGCTTCTCCCATGCTCTACAGGGCATGTAGCAGGGCATCCTTGTGATATCACTAAGAGTGAACTTGGGCTTTCTTAAAGTGACCACACACTTATGGCTGTTACGATACTATTGAACCAAGTGGAGAGATGGGTCAGTTTCTCTGGTACAGTACGTTACTGGTTTGAGTCTTACTTCAAGAACAGGAAATTCATTGTATCAAAGAAATTTCTCATCAGAAGAGACTGAAATCACATTAGGGGTCCCCCAGGGCTCCATCCTGGGGCCTCCTCTATTTACTATCCACATGCTCCGGCTAGCTCAGATTATAACGACCAACAAGGTTAATTACTATTACTTTGCAGATGACACTTAGCTTTACAGTACAACGTCACCAGGCAACTCTGAACCCATCCAAACCCTAAATGAATGCAGAGCATGTCCCATTAATTTATCTGACTAAATAGAAACAAAATTAAAGTAATTATATTTGGAACTAAATAGGAAACATCAAGAGTTGGCACACAGCTTCAGTAAAAAGAAATAAAAACTACTTATCAGGCCTGAAATCTAGGTGTAATAATGGACTCAGAACAAAACCTCTAAGGTCTCATAAGAGCTATGACAAGGTCAGTCTTCTATCACCTGAAAAACATTTCAAATATTAAAAAACTAATGTAGCAATGGAATCTTGAAACACTCACTCATACGTTATTTTGTCGGCTTGATTACGGCAACAGTGGTCTCACAGGTCTGCCTAAAAACACAGAACACTTTGCTTGCGCCCTACTAGAACCAGGAAAGTAGAACACATCACCCCAGTTCTGGAGTCTTTACACTGGCTCTCTGTAGCTCAAAGAATAGACTTCAAAATACTCCTGCTAGTTCATAAAGCACTGATTGGCTTTGCACCAAAATATGGTGAAGACATATTATTCTCAACAAAATATTTTAAAGTTGTCTTCAACATATTTTATACCAACCCACTTAGGCCCTCCAACTCTAGTCTACTAATCAGCCCTAGACTTAACCACAGATGGAGAGGCAGCTTTCATATTCTATTCTCCCCTTATCTGTAACAAACAGCCAGCTTCTGAAACACAGAGCTGCTGTAAATGAAAACTAAAAACTCTTTTTGGAGCTGCCTTTGAGTTAGTTATTAATTTATGTATTTTATGTGTTGTCTCTTTTCATGCTTTATTGCTGTTTTTCATGTCTTTTGCGTATCATGTTTGTAAATTATGCATAATCCATTTTTTATACTTTCTCTAATTTGTAAGCTGTGCTTTTCATTGGTTAATTACAGTGCTCAGCATAAATGAGTACACCCCACTACATTTGTCATAAAACCTTTAGTTTCCTTGCAGAACCAACATTTTCTATGAGATACTATACTACAAAATACTCTCAAAAATGTGGGCCATTGATTGCAAACAATATTTGTTAATCTGCACACAAATAAAAGTGATTTTACTAACAAATTAATTCAATTAAGGTTAATTACTATTACAATGCAGATGACACCCCAATTATAGTCTTAGGAAAAAAGCCACACTTAAGACTAGAAAATTCTAATTAACAGGCATTCACTAACAGGTCAGTCTAATGATTCATTTAAGAGGTGTCCAGCAGACAGGTGACTATAAAAGGGCATTACTTCAAGAAAAGCCCTTCCAATTGCATGCTGTCAATGGCTCCCCATGGAAGAGAAATGTCACAAAATCTGAGAAAGGAAATAATTTCTATATACAAAAATGGTGAGGGCTACAAGAAGATTAGAAAAGCTTTATATACCAGTCAAAATATTGTAGTAAAGTGATCAAAAAATTTGAGAAAGATGGAAGTGCAACCATCTTACAAGGCCGTCCAGGCTGTCCACAGAAGTTAACATCTCGACCGGAGCGTCTTCTTATAAGGGTTTAAGAAAATCTCCATGCAAGTTCACTGCAGTTAGCCAAAGCAGTAGAAAGCCAAATTGGATTGATTGTATCCTGTGACAACATATGGCACACACTGCAGAGGAATGGCATGCATGGGTATTGTCCATTAAGGAAGCCTCTCCTAAAGCCCATGCACAAAAAAAACACGCCTAGAAATTGCTAGGGCCCATGCTGAAAAAGATGAAGACTACTGGGACTCTATACTCTGGAGTGATGAGACAAAGGTTTTTTGGAACTAATGGTTTAAAAACTGTATGGCTGTAAAGGTGAGGATTTCAAAGAAAAATACATGGTGCCAACAGCGAGACATGGTGGTGGCAGTGTCCTTATGCGGGGCTGCATGAGTGCTGCCGTTGTTGGGGAGCTACATTTCATTGATGGTATCATGAACTCATCAATGTACTGCTCTACAGCCTACTGAAGGATAAGATGCTGCCATCACTCCGTGCACTTGGTCCTTGTGCACTTTTCCAATGTGACAATGATCCAAAACACAAAACAAAAGCTACTGTTGCATTTCTGAAGAAGAACAGGGTGAAGGTGATTGAATTACCAAGTATGTCTCCTGATCTGAACTCAAATGAACACCTGTTCAGGTCCAGCAGGTTAGACTACTGTAACGGCCTGCTCACTAGCCTCTCTAAATGAGCTGTTAGACAGCTGCAGTACATCCAGAACGCTGCTATTCGAGTCCTGACAAGAACCAGGAAATACGACCATATTAGTCCAGTGCTCCGGTCTCTGCACTGGCTTCCTGTCGCTCAGAGAGTAGAATTTAAAACAGCTCTGTCTTTTCATGGTTTGGCACCAAAGTACATCTCTGACATGTTACAGACATATGAACCATCTCGGGCCCTGAGAACTTCAGGGAGGGGTGTCCTGGTGGTTCCAAGAGTCAACAAATAAACACGGTGAGGCTGCATTTCAGTTTCAGGCAGCTAAAATCTGGAACAGTCTTCATGAGGATGTGAGACAAGCCTCACCTCTAACAATGTTTAAATCCAGGCTGAAAACAGTTATTTTTACCCGTGCATCTGATAATTGAAATTATTTTAACTGCACTCTTGCTTTTTATTGTAATTAATTATTTTTTAAGTTGATGTTTTTTTTTGTTTGTTTTTTCCTGTTTATCTGTTTTCTTAATTTATGCAACTGTGAAGCATTTTGAATTGCCTTGTGTATGAATTGTGCTCTACAAAAAAACTTGCCTTGCCTTGGGGAATTCTGAAGTCCATCCAGCATCCAGGTTCTAAGAGAGGTTATTCTTGAAGAATGGAAAAAAGATAGATGTTGCAGTATCGCCAACTTGTTCACTTCATGCCTAGAAAACTTGGTGCTGTCCTTAAAAATCTCTGTGCTCATACAAAATACTAGATGTAGTAGTTTTTGTTGTGGGGTGTATTCATTTTTGCTTCTAGCAATTTGAGAAAAACTGAAGATTTTGTGATCTAAATTAAATTATTAACCTTAATTTCATGTTATGGAGTTAAATAAGTGTTCAATAAAACTCAGCCATGTGAAAAGTTTGGAAATTGTTTTTTTTTTTTGAGCTACCGATTAAATTTCATACTTTTTAATGGGGGTGTACTCATATATGCTGAGCACTGTATGTTTTAGACCTGTGGCTCTGACAACCATTGTTATGGAATGTTTTGAGAAAATGATGGCAAACCGGGTTAAGTCATCATCTTTAGCGCCATTGCAGTTTCCATACAAGTAAGGTCTTTATACCAACTGATGCTGTTGTTAAGTCTAATTTAATTGGTGAACCCTTGGATAATTTAGATTGATATGCACAAGCCTTTTTACTTGGCCTTTATTTTATTTCAGCTTTGGATGCAGTCTGTCCTCACATACTTGTACAAAAACTAGTTACAAAAACATTTTTCCATTCCCTGGTCAAATGGTTTTTATCCATCCATCCATCCATCTTCTTAACCGCTTATCCAATTCAGGGTCACGGGGCAGCTGGAGCCTATCCCAGCAATTATCAGGCGTTAGGCAGGGTACACCCTGAACAGGACGCCAGTCTGTTGCAGGGCCAACACAGAGAGACAGACAACCATTCACACTCACATTCATTCCTACGGACAATTTAGAATGATCAATTCACCTATCATGCATGTTTTTGGACTGTGGGAGGAAGCCGGAGTACCCGGAGAGAACCCACGCATGCACGGGGAGAACATGCAAACTCCATGCAGAAAGACCCTGGACCGGGATACGAACCCACGACCTTCTTGCTGCAAGGCAACAGCGCTAACCACTGCGCCACCGTGCAGCCCTGGTTTTTATCCTTTTTAACAAATAGCTCACATCAAGTAAAGGTAAATAATGCAATATCTGCAGACAAAAAAGAAGCAACAAACTTTCAAAATTCTCAGACAACACTTATTTTATTGTTTCTCACAGCAGTTGAAAGTCCATCTGCATATTTTGATTAAATAGACTTGTTCCACTCTTGGTATGTGAAGCACCATCTAACTCTAAATCTTCTAAAAACCAAAGAGATGGTCTTTGATCCCAAAGTACTGATTTCAAATTATCCAGTCATCAGTGGTCACAGGTGGATTTCTTTAAAGAGGTTAATTTTTCAAGAAAACTCAGACTGGTGTAAGCACAAAAATAATTTCTTGTTTTTACAAAGCAGTGCTGGAAAGTCTAATCAGATACAGAATGGTATCTTGGTTTGACTCGCTTATTGTCAGATGTAAAGCCAAAATTGAGAAATTGGTTTGAAACACCATGAAAATTATTGATAGCTGAGAGCATCCATCTCTGCAAAAGACCTTTGAAAGCTCTGTTCGGGCGCAGGCTAAAAACATTCTCAGGGAGCCTTCTCATGTGTTGTTTAGTAAAGTATGAGCTCCTACCATCAGATATGTGCTGTGAGGTACAAAAGCAACCGATTCAAAAACTACTTTGTTCCTTTAGCTTTCTCCTCTGAACAAGCACAGATGACACTGGAGGAGTGAATGAAGTGAATCATGGATGTGATTTCTTAAATTCTTATTTCATATTGCAAGTATGGCAGGGCAATATATGGAATTTAAATGAACCATTTGTTATTGTACTGTGATTGTTGGCTCAGACAAATCTCTGGTTAAATTTATTTTCATTGTCCTACTATTGTTGTATTTAATTACTATGATCACAATTGTTTCTTTTGTTGTATGAAAGGCTCTTATAATTTTATGTTTTTAGGTCCAAGACAAATTTCCCTGGGGACAATAAAATTTACTTGTAATCATAATCTGGGTTATTTCGCCAGCCTATTATTTAGTAATATTTGCGCTAATCTAGTCTTGGTTTTCTTTAACACAAGAGGAGTGGTTGATATATTCAAACAGACTAGATCCCCCTCCCACTTAAAAAAAGGAATAATGTTAACAAGAGTAATAATAGGTGGGTTGATAAGAATAAATTTACAGCCGACGGATTTTCCAAATCACTATGGTGTTCACTCAACCCAAGAATGCATTTCCTTACAGAGGTCGTAACAGTTAAATTAATATTAACAGGTACTCCAATAATATTAGACTTTTTAGCAAGAAAAAAATATTACAAGTAAGGATGCAACGATACCACTTTTTTCAAAACCAATACCATACCGATACTCGGATCAGACTACTTACCGATACCGAGTACCAATGCCGATACTTCCAATCAATTGGGAGTCAGGTTTTATTATCTTGTACGCTTGTTACAAGAAATGATGCTGAATTAGATAAAAAAAATATATATTAATAAAAATTACCACAAAACTTTAAAAAAAAGTTAAAAACTAATATTTTCTGTGAAATTATTACTGCATTTCCACATCGTAACTTTTGGTTAATGGTATCGGTTAACATTAGCCGATACCGATAGAAGTACATAAGATAGATAGATAGATAGATAGATAGATAGATAGATAGATAGATAGATAGATTGATTTGTTCAGGCGTCCAGCGTCTTTCTTCTTGAGGCTGCCCCCCCAACACACCACTGCGTACATGAGGGCGCTCGCAACTACAGACTGGTAGAAGATCTGTAGCAACTTCTTGCAGATGTTGAAGGACGCCAGCCTTCTGAGGAAGTACAGACGGCTCTGTCCTTTCCTGTACAGGGCGTCTGTGTTGGCAGTCCAGTCCAGTTTGTCATCCAGCTGCACTCCCAGGTATTTGTAGGTGTGAACCACCTCCACACAGTCACCTTTGATGTTGACAGGCTCAAGGTGCGGCCTGATTCTCCTAAAGTCCACCACCATCTCCTTGGTCTTGGTGGCGTTTAGGAGCAGGTGGTTAAAGTCGCACCACGTGACAAAACGTTGGATCAACTCCCTGTATTCCTCCTCCTGTCCACTCCTGATACAGCCAACGATAGCTGTGTCGTCCGCGAACTTCTGCACGTGGCAGAGCTCCGAGTTGTACTGGAAGTCGGACGTGTACAGGGTGAACAGGACCGGAGAGAGCACAGTTCCCTGCGGTGCTCCAGTGTTGCTGGTAACAGTGTCGGACCTGCAGTCCCCCAGTCGAACGTACTGAGGTCTGCCGGTCAGATAGTCTGTAATCCATGCCACCAGGTCTGATCCTACTCCCATCTCTGTCAGTTTGTGCCTGAGGAGCAGAGGCTGGATGGTGTTAAAGGCGCTCGAGAAGTCCAAAAATGTAATCCTCACAGCACCACTGCCTCTGTCCAGGTGAGAGAGAGAGCGGTGAAGCAAGAAGATGATGGCATCCTCCACTCCAACCTTCTCTCTGTAAGCGAACTGCAGAGGGTCGAGAGCGTGGTGGGTCTGTGGCCTCAGGTGATGGAGCAGCAGCCGTTCCATGGTCTTCATCACATGGGACGTCAGGGCGACCGGCCTGAAGTCGTTCAGCTCCCCAGGATGTGGTTTCTTGGGGACTGGAATGATGCAGGATGTCTTCCACAGCTGGGGGACCCTCCCCTGTCCCAGGCTCAGGTTGAAGATACGCTGTAGGGGGTGTCCCAGTTCCTGCGCACAGGTCTTCAGTAGTCTGGGGGAGACCCCATCTGGACCTGTAGCTTTGCTACCCAATACCAGTATTGGTTTTGGTGCATCCCTAATTACAAGTAATAAATTATTGTTAAAACATTATTACATCTAATGTAACCTTTTACCTAATGTGATTGGTTATTGCAGGAAGAGGTCAATTATTACATTTAAGGAAGGAATGATCCCCATAATTTGTGTTAATAGTCACAAAAGATGGCTGATAAAGGGCTCAAATTAAGTAAGTGAAATATTTTAGATTTCTTTTTTTTTTTATTGTGCTTTGACATGTAGGTTAACAAGTTTTAATGAATTAATTAAATTGAATCCTTCAGTGGTAAACAAACAAAGCTTGTTTTGAGTTAAAACATATTATGTTAAAGGAATTTATTTGTCTTTTTACTGAATTAAGAGATTAAGCAAAGAAGCTGTTTATTAGTCAGGGATGGAATACTGGAGTACTGCAATCAAACTCAAGTCTTGATTCAATGAACATTTAAGGGACTTGTGGCTTGACTGGAGCAGCACGCTGATGACCTGCACTTGGAGGGTTAAGACTTGAACTTGTACTCCAGCATGAATAAATTGCTTTTGTTTAAATTAGCATGTGGCAATTCTAATGTTAGCTAATTATATTATATTACTGGACACATGGTAACTTCCCAGAGTCTTTGTTGTGGAGGACCAAAACTGACATAATTAAAAATAAAAGCAGAAATATATACATATTACTTTTCTTTTTATTTAAAGTGACAGTGTGTAGTTTTTGCAGTACATATTTGAAAATAGCCATTAAAATATTATTTAATAATAATTACGTAAAGCACATTATTGCAAAAATATTGGCGATATTTTAAATTAAGACTTAAAAAAACAATTTTAAAATACATAGGCGCGGGTCCTCTTTTCAGGGGAAAGCCATATTAGATGACGTCTTTACTTCTACAAGAGCCCGGACGGACAAAGCACACGGAACACGCCCTCTAAAAAAAGTTTTGCCATTGAGAAATTTTTATCTCTTTGCTAGTTCCAAGCGATGAAAGAGAGACTGATGTGCTCGTCATGTTGCTGCAAATAGATCATTCTAAGGGAATTGAGCGTTTGAAAACAGCACTAGTTGGACCTCCGTTGCTGAGTTTCTTACTTGAAGACACAGATACCGCATTCTTGTGATAATTTAGGTATGCACTGCCCCCTAATGGCCAAAAATTACACACTGTGCCTTTAAACGTGACCAAAACTGACATAATTAAAAATAAAAGCAAAACAATATACGTATTGCTTTGCATCTCTGATGGACAGAGTATCCCACCCCATGCATGGAAATGCTGCTGAACTGCAGAGCTCCTTCAGTGACAGACTGCTGCATCCTAAATGTATGAAGGAGCGTTTCTGCAACTCCTTCCTCCCTGCAGCTGTCAGACTCCACAATCTACATTGCTCCCAACAAACATAGATGCTTATATCAGCACTGTTAAGTTGCACTAAACAACAACAATGTAGTAACTTGCACATTACTTTTTAACTGACTGTATATAATAACTTATTGAAAAATTGCATCCCTACTTTTTAATTGTACTGTACAACGCACAATATTTTCAATTACTTTAACTATACAGTACCCTGCTTTTGTAACTATAGTACGTGATGTAAATATTTCTTTTATGTAAAAATTGTGCATTCTGTTCTATGTCATGCTCTTTGTAATTTTTTTTTTTGCTGCTGTTACAACCAAATTTCCCTTTGTGGGACAACTAAAGGATTATTTGATTCTATCCACGTTTTTTCCCCATTGTTGTAGAAACTAAAATCCACTAAAGTTAGATAAACCTATGTCCAACCCTATGTGTATATATATATATATATATATATATATATATATGACAAAGAAATTAAGAGCATAAAAATACAGGAAGCAAAATGAAGTGTAAAAACAGTAATTAAGAATCCAGCGTAACACACACACATCTTTACGCTGTGTCCACAGCAAAAGCGTCAAAACGCGCCACATGCCCCCAGCTGGATGCTAGAACATCCGCACCTTGAAGCATGTACAAAGCGAACTAGACGCGCTTCAAATATGGTATTTTCCCGCGCGATCATGGACCGAGCTGACGGAGGACAGCGTGTTCGGCCCGGGCATCAGCGTAGCTGGGGCTACAGTGCAGTTGGCGGTGGATTATGGATCGAGCTGACGGAGGACAGAGTGGATTACGTTTTCGGCCTGGCCTCCGGTAGAGCTGGGACTGCTGCACTGGGGGTTTGGTGAGCTACAGATACAGTCTAGGTTCGGCGGAGAGATCCATAAACAGCAGCCAGCCTCTCATAAACACCGGTTCCTCGCCGCCTGGAGAACGTGACCTGCTCGCCCAGTTTGTGCCGTGAAGGTCCAAGCTTCGCCTGCCGAAACACCAACTACATTTCTGGGCAGCTGTCCATCTGTCTGGGGTTCGTAAAAGTTTATAATATTTGAGCAGCGTGGGACGTGGTGCGGGAACTGCTACCAGGAAACCAGGTAAGGAGGCCGTTTCAAGGCTGACTTCTAGGCCGAGAGGTGCTTTTACAGCAACAACGGCTCTTTTAAGAGCCACCCACAAACCTCTTAAGAGCATTCCTGTCTAAATAGTTTCACCTATTTATAATACTTATTTTTTTTCCTGTGTCTGTATTGACAACAGCTTAATTCATGTAGCTCGGGGTGATTAGCCACGATGTTCATCAGTATTTCCTCCATGTCCTGCTGAGGCTGTGACTCCATGACAGTCACAGAATCACTGAAACTCTGTCCCCGGATTGGTTGACGCGGCGTGAATTGAAGCTGGAGTTCAGATTTTTTAAACTTGAGCAGAATTTCCTTAAGAGAGCTATTTTTATGCGTCGCAAACGCCTCATTCGCACAAATCCTCCATGCAGATCGGGCAGAAAAGCATTTTCGCGACGTAAATCTGACTTTGTCTCCCTCTCAGCAAGCTCCGTGAACGTATATCAGAGTGATCTACTCTACAGACATAAAAATGATAGCACTGTCCTCCAGCTATGTCAGTGTAGGTCAAAAGACCATGACAATGACCATGACAATGACCATGACTCCAGCATTCTGGAATATTCCCCTATCGCTTAGTTCAATTCAATTCAAAGATACTTTATTGATCCCAGAGGGAAATTAAGTGTTGTTGTAGTTCATTACTAATTCATTTTCCAATGAGTTTTTATAGACCATGATGGCGTGGGGAGAAAGGATTTCCTGTAGTGGTCTGTGTTGCAGTGATCCTGAAGAATCATCCAACTGAAGATACTCTGTTGCTGTAGGATAGTCTCGTGAAGAGGATGCTCATGGTTGTCCATAATCTTTTTAATTTTATGACAAATACTTATTTGCATCATTATCTCCAGTTGTTCCACAGGTGTCCCCAGAACAGAAGCAGCCCTCTTTATCAAGTTGTTGAGCCGTTTTAAGTCCCTGGCTCTGATGCTGCTACCCCTACAGATGGTTAAGCTCTCTTATCATATTGCTGGAAACCTTGAAAGACCTGAGCTTCCTCAAGAAGTTCAGTCTGCTCCTTTCCTTCTTGTAGATGGCTTCACTGTTGATTCTCCAGTCCAGTCCGTTGTCCAGGTGAACTCTGAGGTATTTGTACTCCTTGACCACTTCCACATCTTCTCCCATGATGGAAACAGTTTTTGACTTATCCCTGTTTATTCTGAAATCTACAATCATCTCCTTTGTTTTGTTCACATACAAGGTAAGCTGATTGTTTCCACACCATGCCACAAAGCGGCTCAGCAGCTCTCTGTATTCATCCTCTTCTCCATCTCTGACTCACACGACAATTGCAGTCGTCTGAATATTTCTGCAGATGACAGGTCTCTGTCTTATACTGGAAATCTAAGGTGTACAGAGTGAAAAGGAATAGTGACAGTACAGTCTCTTGTGGTGCTCCTGTGCTGCTGACCAGCTGGTTTGACACACAATTATTCAGGTCATGTTGTCAGGATCCAGCAGGAGGGGCTATTTCCACCTTTGCTCTACAGGTGCTGGAGGCTGAAGCACCGACAGGTGGAACCAATTACTGCAATCCCTACAGCACTATTTAGAGTGAGCGGATCAGCTAGACCAAAGTCAGATGATTCCGTATCTCAGAGTGGTGAACGTGACCACATTAACTCGAGGTATGCTCTGTTCCTACCCGTGGACTTACCCTGTTCTCTCCTATGTTCCTCGTAGCAGTTCCTTCCGGGCTTCACCTGTAGTTCTGGTATTCCCCATCAGTTCTCCAGCGTTCTCTCGGCGTTCTCAAGTTGGTCTCTGTCCTGGATGTCCGTCTCCTTGGAGAGTGGCTGCTCCTACAAACTCCAGTACCACCAGTCCAACTGCTTCAAATCTGTCGGCTCCAAGCCTCCCTCATATCTCTCAGCTACCTGCTGAAGAGTAACTCAATCAACATCTAATATACCTCCAGGAATTCTGCATTTACTGGATCACTTACCTCTCCCTCCAAGTCCGGTTTTCGTCCTAGCCAACGAGTCAAAACCCATTTTGTCTTTACTCAAAGAAAAAAAAACAGTTCCAACACTCTTGATTTCCATACTCACCTCCTGCCTTACCTTCCAGTGTCGCCATCTGTTGAGTTCCATGCCAGTCTGGTTCCTGTGACTTCCCTGACTACAAAAGAAAATAAACTTTTAGAAAACTGTGAACTTAAGTCTGAGTGTTTCTGTGCCCCCTTATGAGTCAACCTTTAATCATGACGCATGTAGTCATTAAGAGATTGATGTCTCTGGCTGGGGACAGGAGAGGAGGATGCTGAACCTTTTCCTGAACTGAACCTATTGAAGAATGTGTTCAGTCCATTGGCTCTGTCCAGACTTCTGTCTATCCAGTCGTTCCTATGCTTAAAGCCTCTTTTTCAATCCAAAACAAGTAAAACAGACGTCTCAATGACTGTAGGTTTGTGTCTGGGTCTGGTGGATTTCTGATGAAAAGTGAACAGAGGATCGAGAAATTTTACTCCAGTAAACGTAAAAATACTATTTAAAAAATATGGTGCAGTAAAACTCTTACATTTTTTTTTCCAAAAGCAAATATAACTGAGCAAATGTCACTATTTACTACACATCTCTGTATACTTGTCATTTTTATCTACAAAAAGGAAAGAATAAAAGAAGTATTAATGCAGAAATACTCCATTTAATGTGTGTGACAGAGGGTGAATAGCCTCATATCACCAGCTTGTTGTGCTGAAGCGTCAGGTTTTGGCCAGATTGAGCAGCTTTAAATCCAAAAGTAAAGAAAGAGGGATTTACAGTTTCACCCTAAGAGAGCTAATATTTAATTTGATGTTGAGATACACAATTTCCCATCATTTTCATGGTAGTGATAAGTCACTTGGGCTGCTACAGTTACAGTAAATAAGGTTTCAGATGTGAATTTAAACAATGCAATATGCAGGTAATAAAAGAGAATGTCAGTAGCCGATGAAAGATCTGAAACAATCAATCCGGGAGAAGCCGTGGGTAGCATGCTCACCTATAATTAAATAACCTGCATTTACACACTAATTTATCTAGGGTCCCTCACACAGGAACTTAATCGCAATCTCCTGTCAGACCAAGGTTTCTTGGACTAATTGTCAAACCGTTTTGACCTTTTCAATTTCTAATCACTTTCCACCCAATTGTTGATTTAGAATCACTTTAACTGAGACTTTCTGAATTTCCTTAGATCCAGAAGTGTTAAAAAAAATCCTGTGGTGGTTTGTGCAGAAATGTGACCCAGTGCAGTCCATCTCTTGCCCCAAACACAGCCTCAACATGACAAAACCCCTGAAACTATCTAACCTCTGAAATAGAAACATAAAGCATTAAAAATGGAGTGGATAGAGATTGATTTGTCTATATCTGCTTATATCAATGGAGTTGTTGGAATTTAAGGGTGCTGTGCTGTGACGTAATCATTGCTCCCCAGGGTTTTCTATGGCACCTTCAACATAGCCTCCAATTCCCTACAGCATGCCTGATAAAAATAGGAATACTATTTAGTTTGTTAATTAAACCATACAAAAAAATGACTATTGCAACCTATTCATTTAGAAACCAACTCCGTCCCTTAAATAGGCTTTACAATAATGATAGAAAATATTGTTGAGATTTTTTTTTCAAACCCTGCGATATTTTTTGCGATATGAAAGAAAAAGAAAAACTGAGCTTTTGAACAGATGACTTGAAGAGCAGCATAATTTATGCTGTTCTTATGAAATCCTGTTGACAATTAAGCTGCACTGATATATCCTCTTTTTGTAAATGTGATTATTGGCTTTTTTTGCCTTATTTGAAAGGTTTTTTTTTTGTTGATATAGGGCTGCAAAATATGACAACATTTTGCAATAATATCGGTTAATATTTTGATAGCAACATCAGTTGTATGCCTGTTTACCCTTTTTTTCCTTATGTGTTCTTCCATCACTCTGTGAACTTTAGCATTTTTAGCCTTGCCATTAGTATTCATGTCTTAGTATAGTGTCTTATACTGGAAATCTAAGGTGTACAGAGTGAAAAGGAATAGTGACAGTACAGTCTCTTGTGGTGCTCCTGTGCTGCTGACCAGCTGGTTTGACACACAATTATTCAGGTCATGTTGTCAGGATCCAGCAGGAGGAGCTATTTCCACCTTTGCTCTACAGGTGCTGGAGCCTGAAGCACCGACAGGTGGAACCAATTACTGCAATCCCTACAGCACTATTTAGAGTGAGCGGATCAGCTAGACCAAAGTCAGATGATTCCGTATCTCAGAGTGGTGAACGTGACCACATTAACTCGAGGTATGCTCTGTTCCTACCCGTGGACTTACCCTGTTCTCTCCTATGTTCCTCGTAGCAGTTCCTTCCGGGCTTCACCTGTAGTTCTGGTATTCCCCATCAGTTCTCCAGCGTTCTCTCGGCGTTCTCAAGTTGGTCTCTGTCCTGGATGTCCGTCTCCTTGGAGAGTGGCTGCTCCTACAAACTCCAGTACCACCAGTCCAACTGCTTCAAATCTGTCGGCTCCAAGCCTCCCTCATATCTCTCAGCTACCTGCTGAAGAGTAAACATCGTGAACATTTGCTGCCATGAGACTGTGCACCTGCCTAAATATTGCATTAGCATGAAAAATGCAAGTTTATAACACATGGAATATATTATCCAACATTTATAGTACTCCAAACAGCCCTTTGCATTATGAATATTGCAAACTTGATATAGCAATGTATTTGCAATATATTCTACGGCCCTAGTCTGCAACTTAAAGGATGTGAGATAAGATCCTCAGCTGATAATCTTTTTCCATTGTCTAAAGTTGTTCATTCATAACCCTATTCATGACAAACGATTGTTTGTTAGGGATAATATTTCCATTTTAGATTACATGTAAGTGCAACTGGACCTATTAAAACCTTACATGAAACTAAAGAACATTGATCTTTTCTTCAGGGTTATACTGGGGTACTATTCCTAGCCCAACTGCTCATCTATATCTATTACAATAGACAGATTCCCATAATATTCTAAGACTAAAAGTTTTCCAGTGTTTCTTACAGAGTGAAGGCTCCACTAATAACACACTGTGTTTTAAAGCATCTGTAGCCAGTACAGGATATGTGTGGCTCGGCTTGTCTTTATACACTTGTCTCATTGAACTTGTGTCCCTAAAGAATCCATGTTCATTTACACAGATCCACCACAATATCGCTTCAATTTAGCACCACATCTGTTTGTTGATAGATCAGCCTCAGCCTGTTTTTACAATGCTGTGCTGTTTGCGTCTGTTTTAACAAGCGCAAGTGGTTAATAAATCAGGCCAATTGTGTTTATGGAAACAGCATGCCAGAATATCCCCCTAACGTTTTGCTGACAGCAGAATCTTCTCGTTATCTAGGCAGCCAGAAAGACATTATTCCGTGGCAGGATTTGCAATTCGGGAACAGAACACAGGTGGACTGGATGCCTGCTGTAAAAGCTCTGACATGGGCAAGAAGCTCACGGCAACACCGCTGTTCAGTGAGAGGAGTCGTGTTTCATTCACACCCGGTACACAGTCAATATGAATACGTGCTTCGTGTGAGAGTCTCCAATAACACTAGCTAGTCGTTTTTCTGAAAAACAGTCACTAAAGGGGTCTTAAAGGTTGCTAAATATAGCAAGAAAGTTGTTAAACTGGCAACACTGCTTGAGATGTGTTAAAAACTTGCGCTGGATGAAACAAAAGTGGTTGGGGTTTGGGGAGGTGCATTCGGTTTGCACCTTGGAACAGCATGAGAGTAAATCATGAAGGAGGAGCAAAGTATCAGATTTTTCTTTATTATCGTTGAAAACCCAGATCATAAAGGAAAATAAAATTAAATTAATCGAGCGGCTTTAACTAATTCGTTTCTCAACAATTTCAGTGTTGAAGCCGCCATGCACAGTAGCTCTGCTATTTGTATTGCACACAGGCATGAATGCTGGGAATATAAATGGACATGCAGCTGTATGAAATGTAATTTGTTCATGTAGCGGGCATGCTGTGCGACTTGCACAGTTCCACCCAAGGTCCTCTCAGTATTAACAGAAGAGATGTTACATCATGTGCAGCAGGAGTTCAAATTTACCACTGAGTCGATGCATTCATGTTTCTCACCTAATGTTTGGTGGTAGAAATCCTGTCTTATCTTATTATGGTAAAGGACTTGTCGTTTGTCCTCCTCTCACATGAGCTTGATCTACCAGTGGATTTTGAAAGTCTACACACCCCTCTTATCTTTTTTAGTTGTACCTTCGGCATTCCTAAACTCGGACTACAAAATCGCATCGAGAAATAAACATGTAAAAAACTGTCTCCTATGTTGGTGGCATGTTTGTTCTAACCTGTTTTTTTTAAACAAAAGAGTTTACAGGCCATCAGGAGATTAAACCTGAATGCTCAAAATAAAGTCTGGATCCTGCAGCAACTGACAGTTTGTGAGGCAAGGAATCGCAAGGAAAGGCATTTTTATTTATGTAGCACACTTTCAACACAAGGCAATTCAAGGTGGTTTACATGATTCAATGATAATGATACCAAATATGGACACAATAAATCAACAAGAAAAGAGGAACAAATTTATGCAATTAATGTAGATTAAAAACAGATAAAACACAACCGGTTAAAAAGGAAATAAAAAATAAGAATAAAAATTTAACCACGAGAATCAAAGAGTGATCAGAAAGCACAATTTAGGGCTCAAAGGAAGCTCTGAATAGTAGAGTTTTAATCTATGATTTAAAACAGCCTAACGATTCAACATTTTTGCATTTTTCTGGAAGTTTGTTCCAGATTTGTGGAGCATAGAAACTGAAAGCTGCCTCTCCTTGATTAGTTCTAATTCTAGGATGGTTAAGTAAGCTCGAGTTGGAGGACCTGAGTAGTCTGCTGGGTTGGTATAGTGACAGCAGATCTCTGACATACTTTGGTGCTAAACCGTTCATTGATTTATAAACTAGTAGGAGGCTCATTTTGTTAATGGTAACTCCTCGTGATCATGTATTTGTTATTTAAAGAATGTTTATTTAAAAACCATGTGAGGTTTGGTATTTTAAAATCTTTTGCGTTATGCTGTTTTCGCGTTCAGATTCAGATGTCCCAAACCGCTATCAGCACCTGGTAATTCACGCTGCTGTACATGCAGAAGCTGTAAATCCTATCCTGACAGCTGCTTCTAATTTAAATGAATCATTAAAGCTGCTACTTGACTGCATGTTTCTCCAAGACTGGATTTATAAGGAAACAAAAAGGAATTATGTAAGCAGGGAAATTCAGCTTTTCGCCAGAGACAAATGCCACTGAATTACTAAAGTTACAGGAGAATTTATTCAACAGCGACTACCTTTCCATAAATAAATAAATAAGGACGATGATGAAAAAGGACTTACCAGCTTTGCAGTCGCGTTGAGGATTTTGCCATTCTCCTAGACGTTCACCACACACAGGTGTGTTTTTGCTTGTCTGAACAACTTTTAGCACAAACATGGCTTTCTGTTTCGTAAAGATCGGCCCAACTCAGTTTGAATCAACATAATCTCAGGCCTCCAGACTTTTGAGAGCCGGGAACTTTTTATGAGTGAAGGGTCAGCTTTAGGACTAGGAATAAATGTCTCCCCAGCGGATTTGTGGCCAGCACACCGGGGAATTACAACTGTCTTTCACATAAAAGGGGCTCTAAATAACTTCTATATCACCGTCAATAGAGATTTAAAGTTTCTCTCCAAGCTCTCCCTGTTTTCAGGCGTTAAAGTGATTATATATAAGGGATTTTGTCCGCTAACTCTCTTTGAAGTGTTTGTTGGATCTCTATAGGGTTTCATTCATTCATTTTGTTTGCTTTCTACCACACAACCACTCGCACATGCACACAAATAAGTCATCAAAGATCCTCCTATTGAGAAATAAAATGTACTTTTTTTGCAAATGGATGCAAAGAGACAGTGGGTGAAATATGTAAAGTGGTGTGAATACGTTCCCTGTGATGGGTTGGCGACCTGTCCTGCACCAGCACACCCGCGACCCTTTGAAGATAAGCGGTATATAAAATGGATGGATGAATACTTTACATACTCAGTGTATGTTTCAGGAAAGCATTAGTTCAAAGGTCTTTGCTGTTATGATACAAGAATATGGCAGCTTTATACTATCTTTTAAACTTTACTGAATATATATATATATATATATATATATATATATATATATATATATATATATATATATATATACACATATATATATATATATATATATATATATATGTATATATATATATGTATATATATATGTTTCCAGTACAAAACGTTTATTTTTCCTGTTTTCATTTATGTGCATGATAAATTTTTTTTTTTTTTTTACAGGGGGTGTAAACTTTTGAGAGTTGCTATATCTTTATTGGTACCAATAATTCAACAAGAAAGACATGCAATGCAGTCATGCAGAAAGCATCCACCTGAAACACATGACTCTTAAAGCTTGTGTGGGTATTAAAAATGTGTAATTGATCTGTCCACCCACACAGATAAAAGTATTTTCAGTTTGTAACTCAGTTTCTTTGTGACTGGACTGCATCATACTGTTGGATGTGCCGGAAGTATTGTGTCACATCTTTACACCCAAATTGAGCACAAGTGGAATACCAAAATCTGCTTTTATAGACCTGTCACCCCTAGTAAATAAGCACTTTACTCATGGCATTCTGGGGTTAATTTTACCTACACATCCCATGAGCAGTACAAGTACCAAAAAGCTAGAATATTCAAATGAATTCAGCAGTACAGAGAATGCAACAGTCATATGTTTAACTAGTTTATGCTGCTCTAATTCACATTCATCACAAAAAACACAAATATGGCATGTAGTAACACTGTCTGTTAAACAGGTGAAAAATGTCTAAATAAAAAAAAAGTCTAATGTCAAGTGGAAGTGTCCAAACATATTTCTTTCAATCATGAAAGTGTGAAAAAGAGAAAGAAATCGTCTCAATCTTAAATACTGCTAACATGCTACTTCAGAAAAAACTATGAATACCAGTGTTTCTAGAAAGTAAATGCAATATCTCATACAACCAAGGGCTAAGAAAGACATGATTCTACAAGAGGGCTTGAAAAGACAGTAAATACAATTGTCCTTAAATAAAACAAATGCTATAAATGAATAAGAAGCACAACGTAAAATGTAGACAAGTGCATACATGCATGATGCAAAAATATAAACATGGCCTCAGCATACAACAAAACCCCACTTTCTTTTATGTCTCAATAGGCAAAGTCCCTGATTGAAACTTTGATTACACTGTTTGCCCCATGGGGTTTAGATGACTGAATGGTCATGTGGGTTTAACATGGAAACACAGGGAAGTGTTAAGAGTGTGAAATGCTGCATCAGAAAGCTGAGTAACTTGTCCAAATATTCAGGACATGTGACTAAATCTACATATTTAGCCGTTAAACCCGTGCTGATTTTACAAACACAGCTCTCTATTGCTATGCAGACTGCACAACACCTCCCACACGGGAATGTGCAAGAAAACAAGGTGACATGTTGGAGAGTAGCAGCAAAGAAGGAAGAGATAGTCTCAGATGAGATTGTGTAATATCCAGTATTTTTAGCAATGATTGGCTAAAAAACATTTTAAAAAGTCTAGTTTTATTTCAGTAAGGCTGCATACAACATGTGATGGCAAAGTGGAAGAATCTATCTTAGGGTAATATATGATCTTTTGATTTCCAATTAGAGAATACTTAAATAAAACATATTTAAATCATGCATCCCCTTGTGGTTAGAAATATTTAAATAATAAACATTGAAAATGTCAGAGTCTTCAGGGCTCTACAACCGATTACTATTGTTTTCACCAGTGTTCCTGATTGTCTCCACCTGTTCCTCCTCCTCCCTTAATTAAGAAAGGCAAGAGCTTCAGACCTCGCTGCATCATTCCATTGTCTCCATTTATGTTGATGGCGTTCATTAAACCCTTGTTTCTCACCTTCTAATCCACATCTGTGACTGGGTCCTTCGTTAACTCTGCAGGAACTCCTGACAGAATGATCCGGCCGTAAGTATGGACTCAGCAGAAGTGGACCCAAGTCTTTTTTTAACTGAACTCATCTGGAATCACCTGAATACCATCTCCACCCTCCCATCATCTTGGATTCGTCAAGCGCAGCTTAAGGCGCTTAAACAGCTCCTGCCTCTGCTGTGGATAATCCTCGTCCCATGGGACGAGGAAGATCTGCAGGCTGTCGTGGAGGAGACACACCTGTCGGCCAGGGAAACTCTGACCCGTGTCGATTGCCGGCCTGCTGCTGCAGTGGGCTATCCATCGCCAGAGCTTCTCCTCAAGCTCATCTGGAATCGGCTGCGTGCGGTTCCCACCATCGCCATTCCCTGGATGCGTCTGACAGAGGCGGAGACATTCTGAGGGCTTCTGCCCATGCTTCGGCCGATCCTCAGCCCGCTTGATCTCTCGGATCTGAGGGTACACCAAGCAGCGAAGGAATCGATGTCTGGCTCTCCAGCGTCCACCGCGGTGTCCTTCCTAGCTGAGTCTGCTCACTTCAGTCCTTCTCTGGCAGTGCTTTAGGAGCCCCTTTCAAACTGGTCGGAGCTGGAAAACGAGGAGTTGCAGACTGACCCTGATAACCCCAGATATGTTATCCCGTACCCTACCATCGGCTGCATCTCCATCATTCCTGGCATTTCTAGCCACGAAGAACGCTTGAAGAAGAAGGTTTATCTCTTGGGTACAAGGCAGGCTTATTGTTCGCCCGGCAAGGGCCCACAAAGACATGAGCAACCCCCCCTCATCCCAAGAAACAAGGCTGCAGAGGACAGCCTGTTTCCGGGGTAGCAGACTGAGTTGCCGGCTTCCATCAGCTATCTCTGGCTCGGTTTTCACACCGGTTCCGCCCACTTCTGCTACCTGCTGGTCATTTGCATCTAGTTTTTGCCTGCCCGGCTCGGACTCCAGTCTCTGGCTGCTTTGCTCGGAAGCCAGTCTCTGTCTGCTTGTTTTAGAGGCCAGTCTATGGCTGCGTGGCTCGGAAACCAGTCTTTTCCTGCTCTGCTCCAGGTTTGGACTAAGCCGCTCCTGTCTGCCAAGTCCCTGTCTGCAAACCAGTCTGTTCAGTCCCTGTCTGTGAGCCAGAATGCTCAATTCCTGTGCCCTGGCCAGCCGTCTCACTTCCCCTCCTGGTCAAGTTCAGTCCAGAGCCAAGCCATCTACGCCCAGTCAACGAAGGGTTTGACCCTGAGCTGGAGTTTCTCCATCTCCAGACTTCCTTCTCCCTCCATTCCTGGAAGTGGATCATCTGCAGCCTTCACCGCCTTTGGACAAGCACCCCCTGTCCTTTGTCCTCCAAAGGACGACATATGGGCCCTCCGCCTGAATCTGGTCCTGCAAAGGGATGTCATCTGGGCCATCCGCCTGACCGTCGTCCAGCCAGCGGACGTCATCCTGATCAACCTCCTGACTGTTGTTCATTCAGGGGACACCATCTGGAGGTTGAGCGGATAGCCCAGATGGTGTCCCCTGAATGAACAACAGTCAGGAGGTTGATCTTTGTTGGCCCATACATTCAGTCCCTGCTCTCCTCTCCAGTCTCCCTTTGCTGCTTTATTTCCTAAACAAGAAGACAATAAACACAGTTTACAAAAAGAGCAACACAACAACATTTATGAAATCTATATTTGTTAAAGTGATCAGTCATAAATTATGTTATTTGCGCTGTTGCAAATATACATACAGTAGGTTTATTTTTTTTCTCTCAATTTTTTTTTCCGGCAAGGGATTAATTTCTCCTGCAGATACAACTCCTCCTGAATTTTCCTCATTAGATAGAAAATAAATACCAGAGGAACGTGACAACTTTCTTGATTTAAGAATGCAGAACTATAGTTTTCACAGCAGATCACAGGTTCTGTGTTGTATGAGGCTCAATAAGAGTCCTCTAGCATAAGCTGTGTAACTGGATTTAATCTTCAACCTCCAAGCCACCGTGCCCCGATTTTTACTCGGTAAAGAGGTAATAATTTCTCCTAAGAGGAGTTGACTTTTTACTTAATTTACCAAAGCAGAAAGTGGCTGCGTAAAGATGAAGAAACCTTTACACTACCATACGAGCTCGTTTACGAGCGATGCTTTACAAAAAAATATTAAAATACATGTCTAAGCCAAGAATAAAAGGCAAACAACACAACCGCTTTAAGATTTTCATTTTTGAACCGCCAGATTTTAATATACTTACATCTAAAACTGTGCTCCTCTCTCGCTTCGCCTGCCGCTTCGTCTGCCGTGTTGCCGCAATGAATCTTGGGATATGTGGACCAGCGAAGGATACACCGCAACGGTCCTTCAAATCGGGGAGAAGTCGGCCGGATTCGTCGGCCGCATTTGAAGCAGTCTTCGAATTTGGACAGTCCTAGTCGCGGCGCTGTGACGTAACCGGCCGACAAATCCGGCCTTCGAAGGATCCAGCCGCTGGATTCGGACACAGCCCGTGTCCTGCTGAGGCTGTGACTCCATGACAGTCACACAATCACTGAAACTCTGTCCCCTGATTGGTTGTCGCGGTGCGATTTGACGCTGGAGTTCAGATTTTTCCAACTCGAGCGATAGACGCCATGAGCGCGAATGCACAAAATGCACCACATAAAAAGCAGCGCGAATTTTCCATCGCATCTGTAGCGCGACTTGTTCGCGCGAATCAGGCAGAAAAGCTTTTTCACGACGCAAATCTGCTTCTTAAGTTTCGCGGGACCCCAAGTCTCGCTTCATCGCGCTCCTCCATTGATTTTACATGTAAACCTGAAGCTCTAGTCGCTCCTATCGCGTTTGGTCTGGACACACAGTTACATGTACTATTTTTAAACAGGGTATTCGGAATACAGTTACTTCCGTAATACCATTGGAATACTTGTATGACTGACCAGACGGTTCTCGCTCTTAGCAGGACTTCACTTACCTTCGTTCCTGGATTCCTCAAGGCTGGATCTTCTCCATTTTCCAGCTCCTTCTCTGGTCAACCGCTGCGCCAAATCCCGACTGGTAACTGCTCCATACTCCCTGGGTGTCTGTCGCTCGCCTGTCCATCCTCCTGCCATCATCCACCTCAAGTAAGAAATTCTATTAATAACAATCTGGTTGTGCCGCTCTTCATCCTCACCTCCTTCTGGATTCCCTCTGGGCCCACTGCCAGCTCCTGACCTGAAACCAGAACTTAGAACAGTCAGTATTCACTCACCACAGCCCCTATCCATCAGAATCCTACTCACCTCTCATCCAAGTTCATTGATCCTCTCTCAGACGGTAAGAAATATTATTACGTTCAGAACATCTACTTGCAGCCGTTATTCTAATTCTCCACTTACCTCTCCTCAGTTCAGATTTCCCTGTTCCTGGTACCACCACCCTGGTTCTCCCGAAATGACCCTGAAATTAACTTTTAAACTGCTGTTTTCCTGCGGGAGTAGCTATCTGTGCATTTTTTTGACATTTACTAGATTTAAATGCTGTTTTTAAGGGGAAGTATACCAAGTATTTAGAATACAGTACCAGGATTCAGCAAAGTAATGGAATACGTTACAAAATACATTTTAAAGCGGTTATTCAGTATTCTGTAACTAAATACATTTACAAAGTATTCTCGCCAACACTGACCATGAGTGTGTTAAATTACACTGTCTGTCAAGCTAAAGTGAATTAAAACATCATCCATATAAAGACTTTCCAACAAAAAAAAACTTAAAACATAAATAATTACAAAATTTGATTATTTTGGAAACTTCAACAAAAAGTGATCACTGATCAAACTTATATTATCTAATGTCTTCTAAACTTTTAAAACACCAAATCTGTTTTCCTCTCACTTTATGTCTTGACTTAATTTGACAAACAGACATTTCTCCAGTGGGAGGAAGCTATAATCTGTTAATCTCTGCAAAGGGGAACAGCGGGAGGGAAGGACGGAAAGATTGATCTCCATGAAGCTTAAGAGATGCTCTTTAGGAGTTTTTTGACGGAAGTGGTGAATACACAGTGACTGGATTCTAACGAGGGATTTTAGTACACGGGCAAGGAGGAGGAGGAAGCAATGTGGACTGAAGAATGGTTGAAGAAATAAATGGTAATTATAGGCGATGGGAAGTAAGAGACTGAGTAAAGGCCTAAATAAATAAATGGGTTGGAGAAGAGAGGTGAGGATAAAAGAAAAGGGGTGGACAAAGTTAGAAAGACAGACTGATAAATGTGAAGGAAGTGAGTAATCAGTTTTGTTTGCCTCCAGGATGAAACCACTGTTTGACTTCATCAGGAGGGATTTCACTAGATTTCAGGAAATGCTTGATTCCTCAGTCCTCTAAATCAGTCACTCTGAATTATATAAGAATGCTGCATGTGGATATTTTCTCCAAACTTCATTCCATGTATCAGCTATAAAAAGAAAATAGACCAGAAAAAAAGCTGCGTCTGAAAAAGCCTGTAACTTGTAACTTGACAATTAGTGCCCATTGGTCTCTCCTGCCTGGCTCGGGAATGGCCAAAGGAACACTGGATTGTTTTGACCAGGAGCAGAGTAGGGAGGTATTCCACTCAGCGAGCAAACTCCCAAAGCCAGGCTTGCTTTGACAATGGTGGCTCAATTTCCACAGATTTGATTCCACACACAAGACAAACCTGAAACTCAGGTAATTCATTACAGAAATGTACGCGTTTGGATGAGCCTTCTCCATGTCAGGCTAACTGGGAGGCTTATTTTAGCTTGATCAAATGATTGGACGATCCAGGTGTTGTCACACTGCAAGGCTGGTATTCTGCTGCTGTTCTCTCCCTCATCACACCCACCCTCCAATATACAGTTATTAAAGTGGTTGTGGGTAATCTAATGATATTAATTTTACAATTTTGAAGAACTTTAGTGTAGTTATAATTTACTTGCTACCAGAAGATTGTTTATTCCAACCATGTCATCCCTGACACCAAGCTATTAATAATTACAAATAAATCCCTTTTTGTTAAATACCATCTTGTCTAAATGCCTAAACCTATTGGTACCTTTAAAACTGGTAAAGAAAAAAAAGAGATGTAAATGTAAAAACTGTATTGATGTAACTGTACATTTTAATTACATAAAATTGTTTTTATTTAGTTGTATAATATTTGCATTTCTTTCTTAAATCATTCAATCTCAAATTTATTTTCTGTCATGTTATATTCTGATTTTAACAATTCACAACAGATTCCAGATTCTCTTGCCCTACCCAAGGAGATAATGATTTATTAACATGCATTTTGAAGTTTACAGTTAGAAGCACTTCTTAGCACTCAGTGTCACACTAAACAGTCCATGTAGCAACATCACCTAATTTAGATTATGCCACAATGGCGCCTGAAAAGCTTTTATATGCAGCTGGGGTTCCTCTTTTTGGTTATGATGTAATTGTGATGCTCATATGTTGCAGACTGGGAGAAGAAGGCGGCTCTTCTCTTCCATTTTTACTTATCTAGCATCGATTGACAGGGGCTGCCTTTATTGTAGTGTTGACGCACATTAGTCTCACTTGTTAGCCCTCGCTTGAATCAACAGGGATTGAATTCACCTGAGCTTCGTTGGTGGAACGGAATAACGCTACGTCCACACCAAAAGTGTTTGAAGCGTCATGGGCATGAGGTTTATGGGTCAGATTAGTGCCCGCTGAATTACTAAATGAAGGAAAATAAACTAACAAGGATTACCTCAGTAGAGAATAGGGAAGAGTGCAGCACAGAATCACCATCCAACTTCCCTTTCTAAGTCTACGAGTGACATGTCAAATACTTATTCTTTTCCAATTTGATTCAAGCATGTTGTTTTGTGTTGGTGATAGCAGAGTAGCACTGACTTATTTATTTTTTTTATAAAGTAAACCATTAATTGCTACCATTATTCTTGTCCTAAAATCTACCCTGATTATGTTTAATCATTTTCTGGTGATAATGACTTTACTTGTCTTGACTTGGACTTTGAAATGGCCTGTCAGACCCAGCAACTTGACTTGGACTGCTGAACTGACAAGACTGTTTGAAGGGACCCCCTGATAGATCCTTAGAATATTCCCGAACCACCCAAACTGCAGTGTATAATAACTAGGGCTGAACTGGAATTTCTATGAGCAATTGGAGCGATTTAACTATAAACTTGTTTCTCTGAATAGAAATTGCATCTGCTTACCTTGCAACATTCCTCTTGATGATATCAGTCCTATATAAACAGCACTTTATTAAATACACTTTTTGGCTCAGCTCTTTGTTTACCATGAAATACAGACGCTGTACCCACATTACCACAGATCTAATTTTCATCCACCAATCCAATCTAATTCAAGGTAACTGGCTTGCAGAAGTGTATCACTAAATCTATGAACACGTAGCCAGCCCATCTCTTACAATATATTTAAAGATGTCGTCTAGCCTGACAAGCATGCTTTTGGTCAAAAAATTACTTGGATAAATCCTGGTCATTTATAGGAAGAACATGGAAACTCCACACAAATATAAGAAACACCCATTACAAGCCAGCTGTCTATGATACTGTATGTTCCTTCTCATGGTCAGGTTGCAGTCACCACTTAGCCAAGTACTGGGATTGGTCCTGTTAAACGATAAATGGGCTGAACTTGTATAGCGCTTGTTTAGTCATACATACGACTCAAAGCTTTTTGTAATGGAGTCACATTCACCCATTCATGCTCACAGGAGCATACACTGATACAGAGCTTGGTCGACAACTTGCTGTTAAATGCATTGAATTTAAAAATTCAACACCAACTTTAAGATTTTGAACATTCATTTGGTACAATATATAAAACATTAAGACTCCATCCATTATTGGGGCGACTGTGGCTCAGGATTTGGCCGTTCTTCTGAGTCCATCGTTGTGTCCTTGGGCAAGACACTTCACCTGTTGCCTACCGGTGGTGGTCAGAGGGCTCGGTGGCGCTAAAGGCTGTCCAACAATGTGTGACCTTTTTTTTGGCCAGGCAGTGTAACTAAATGTTTGATTATAAGTTGGAAAATGTAAAAAAAAGGTAAAGAGATACTAAAAATTTGCATGATAAATGCTACGATAAATTTGCATGATATGATCTGGTTTGGATTAGGAATATCTACTTTTTTCTCATTCATGATCACACCCAGCATTAGAATAAAACAGTGCTCCGAAGGGAACCCTAATAAATAATGTTGTATAAAAAAATCTGTGAATACAAAAGTCTGAGTTAGTAGCACCCAGACACTACACTGATTTATTTTTGAATTAGCATGGTATTGAAGAAAAAAACTACAATGCAGCATATTTTAATACCTACTTCATCTGCTTATCCCTGGAAAGTTAACAGTGGCTCAGTGAGAACAGGTTCTCTTTTTGAGCTAATCATAAGTGTTGCCTGTCTCCAATACTGAGAAGTGTCTGTGTTAGTTGGACTGGCAGCTGCTACTACTGTATGTGGAAATGCATTCAACTTCTAAGCCACAACAAGACATATCAGCAATGTGCAACAGTTCATCAGTCAACTAACTGGAATTCCAGCCAACATGGTTGCATGCAGTCTTGGTACGTGAAAAAACATTCTTTCTGAGCCACTGTTCCTTTGTACCAGCAGCAAAGCTTACAGTCTGATCTTGCGTTTTTTGATTAGCTCTGTGACACAAGGTCCTACTCTTATAAATGGTACAGCTGAAATAAATAATCCTCATGTTATTACTTTTCCTTTCCTATTTTACCTGCCCCATGTATGTTGTTTCTTCCAATATTTGTCAAAGAGATGGCACAAACTGATAAGACATGACAAATATAAAATACACATTTGCCACAGTACAGCAAAGGAAACACTCCTACAACCTACAGCCAACAGAAAATTGGCTCTTCCAAAGTACAGACATTTTCTTTTTTATCGAATGTTTGGCTCAACCCTCCTGGATTCCAGAATTTTTTTGTGTGTTTTTGATCATTATAAATACATAACAATGGCTGTCTTGATTGAAATTGCAGAAAAGGTAGGTAGCAGGGAATTTTTATTTTTCAGTTTTTTCATGTCCACAGGTATTTTACATAAAAGCAGCAATTTATGTCCGTTCACAATTTTACATGTCCTTGAATCCATATATACAATACTTTTTTAAATAGACTACCATTTAAACTATTTTCAGTTAACTTTTTTATTTTATTCACAGGTCTTAAAATTCCTTAAACATTTGATATTGCACTGTTGTCGAGAGGGTCAACATGTTTTTTTATGTGCTAAGAACTGACTTGGATGGGCTTCCTAACTGAAAAGCCCATGAACTGAAATATTATCCTGGAAGGAAAACGCCATAATTTCTCCGAAAAGGACTCGTCTTTTTGCTTTACTTGAAAAAAAAATAAATAAATTAGATGTATAAAAATGCAATACATGGAGAACCATTAGACTGCCATACAAGCTCATTTACGAGTGATGGCTTACAAAAACGATATGTATATGCATTTCTATTCAAACAACAAAAGCCAAACAACACAACCCCTTATTTTATTTATTTTTTGTACCTTGAGATTTTAATATTCTTACATTTAAAACTGTACTCCTCACCTGTGCATTTTGGAACATGGTGAGCTGTGAAGGATACCCCTGGCCCATCACTCAAATCGGTGAAAGGACGGATTTTGGGGCCGTATTTGAAGGGAGTTTTCTAATTTCGCCACAGTCACAGAGTTGTATGCATTTACTAACTGACATATAAACTCGGATTAAATCTCCCATTCTGGTAAAGTTATTATTGCCATAGCTTGATATTCATTAGATTTAACGTTCCTGCCAATTTCTGACTCTTCCAGCCATGGATTATCACCATCCCCCAAAAATCCACTTGGCCTACAGTATGTGTGATATATTACTAAAATTGGCATATATAGGGATTAACATTTCATACAATTAATGAATTAATTTCAGATGAATAATGTGCAGTGAAAGTAATATGTTTAAAAAAAAGAAAGAAATGTGAAACATTACATTTTTTACCATCTTTAAAAAAGCATTTCTGCACACAATGAAGGGAAACCCAAGGTAGATCACAACCTGGTCACCAAACCGTTTAATTCAGCATCAAATTTCCCTCACATGCTCTGCTCTTTCTCTCCAAAGCATAGAGACACTTTCATACACATAAGCGAGAAAGGAGAGAAACTTTTATAATGTTTATATACCAACCTGATGTCACATAACCAACACTTAAATAGACCTATGCAGAAAAATCCTTACTTTTTTCATTTACAGATACCATAAGAAAAAGCCATTTGTCAAATGTTTATTTATTCAAACATAATTTTTTGGTACTGTTTCTTTCAGTATGCTTTGACATTTTCGGTATATAGCCGTTGCTATAACTGGCCGATGAGTGACAGCAAGAGATTTTAATAAATATAATTGTGCTCCATCTTACGTGTTCAGCAGCAGGAGGGTTAAGGTGATGGAAAGTGTTGTCAGAGTTTTCGAAACCACCTTGGCTTTCAACACACAAGTTCACACTTTGAGGTCTCTACCAGCTCATTATCTCCATGTATGCATGTACACACATAGCTGCACACAAACACCCACACTGAGCACCTTCCACAGAGCAGGCAGCGTACTGATTGGGTTGTGCAAAGAAGTAATGAGAACATTCTTCAAGTCTATAACCTTTACCTGGGAAACGCTGTCCATTTGTGTGTGTGTCTGTGTCCGAGTGTGTGTCCCTTGCTGGCAGCGTGGATCTTGACAGGTGTTGGATGGGCAGGTCATTCAAAAAGAAAATAACAATATGCGCCCACTGTTTGCCACACAATTGAATCTGTAGTAAAATAATTGAATGCGTGGTGAAATAATTTGAAAAGGAAGAAGAACATTAATTTTATTTGTGTGAGGTCGGCAGTGTAGGAAGGAGATTAGGTTAGTCTACTGAGCTAATATAGTATTATAGTAACACGCAAGCTAAGATCAACAATACATCACTTGATAATCATGATATTAAATATATGAAATACATATCTCTGTTGCATCTACATTTTAATTTAACTGAAACACATTCCCATTGATCAATAGACGTTTTTACAATTCTCTTTACATTGCTTACATTTTGATGAGAGACAAAGGCTGATCAGAGTCCTTAATGGCTTCAGTTTTGCTCATTCCTGGGGTGGATTTAGGATTGAAGATGATAAGGGGCTTAGCCCAGATGACTGATCTACACAACATTTTTGCTTTATTGCAGAATCTCAACTTGATAATTCCATTCACCTTAAGCAGACGAATAACACTGGACTACAATTACTATGCTTCAATGAAGCAATACAAAGATTTATATATATATATATATATATATATATATATATATATATATATATATATATATATATATATACAGACAATTGTGTGTGTGTGTTAAAATAGTTTTTGTTAAATTACACGGTGCCCTGAGGAGGACTGCAGTGCAAGGTTGAAACTGTTAGCAGGTATGGAAAACGTCTTCCAAAAAAAAGAAAAACGATAAATAGTTTACCACGAAAACAAAATAAACATCAATATATGTTCATTATTTATTTTCCCTAATTTCCCTAATCTGCCCAGAAAAACAAGTTTTGAATAAATGACCGGTTCATCCTACTTTGCGTTGACTCAGGTCCATCCACGAAGGGTGGAGCAAAATGTGTCAAAGTTGAGTAAGCAAGGGAAAAGGCAACCAAGCGCATAGAGGTCTTTGGAACCAAAGTTCCACTTGTAAGCCAGAAGCCTGCAATTCAACTTGTTCGTAAAGAACTGTCTTGGATAAGTTCGACTGTAGGCAAGGCGCTGGATAGACAGTGGTACTTGGAAGCTTTAAAGGAAAGTTCTTTCCTGGTCCAGCAGGTTTTTACAAAAGTGGACATTAACCAGTGAAATTATGATGTCCTCTTGCATTGTCAGACGATGAGTGTGTAACAATTCTGAAATAGCTGCCAGGTTCCTTTAATGGCTTGATTATAAGGTCATCTTTGGTGTCAACATTGGCCCATGGACCACCAATGGGAGTGCTTTGTGAGGACAGCTTAGGATATTGGGAAATGGAGTCTGTTCAGTTGGCTTGTGAAAAATGAATCGCAACATTTATTACAACAGGCGTGCATCTGATCAGAGTTAATTATTTTTTTTGTAAAACGATTCTGGGCACATGTTACTGTACACTGCACACATACAGTAAGGTTAATTATGACAAACGAAAAATATAATTCACAGACATTTTAGCCTAATAGTAATACACTCTCAGCCATAGACCTGAGATGTAGTATGTGTTTTTTCCTTATGAGTTGTGAACGCAATCTTGGTAGATCACCTGCAAATAAAGGGCAACCCATTGTCAAAAAGCTTTTGCAGCGCATGCAATTTTGAGCTCTTTATTTGGAATTTTGATCAATCAAACCGTATGTCTTTAGTTCTAAAAGGATGCACCACCATTCCACAATTCTGAAGACAGTTTAATATACCATGTTAACCACTGCTCAGTAAGGAAACTTGACCATTAAATCAGAAGGCTGCATACCTTACATACCTCATTTTTTTACCACCTGAAGTTAACTCTTCCAACTGAATGGGCTTTATGGACAGCACACTTAGTAGAACTTCTAGTTTGTAATAAGCCAGTAGAATCATTTCCAGGTACATCTTTGGGAAGCTGTGGCAGTAGAGTGCAACATGAATGTAAAAAAAGGCATTAGATATTATATTTATTTGAGACTTATAGTATAGAAGTAATAGATGAAGCCATCGTTCAAGTTTTAGCTGCAGGAAGCAGACAGCTTAACACTGTTCTGTTCCTTTGTGTACCTCATCAGCTAAATATAATTCCGTTATCAGTTTTCACACGTTTCCATCGGCCCAGCAATTACAAAAAAGATGGATTGTGAATATTAGGAAAAAAAAAAGTTCTTTATCTCTAACCACACCGTGTCTGCAGTAGACATTTTGCAGCACAAGATATTAAAGAGCCGAGTAAAGCCTAGTTTATGCTTCTCTGTTTTGACAGAGATGGATTGATGCAACGCCATTATTCCTCGACCAAAGAGCTCTCCGTCACCTACGCAATGTCGGACAGAGTATAGCCCCATTTTTTTACTATCCGTCAAGGGAGAGAATATGCGTCTGATTGGTCACAGCCAGAGATTGCTTCACCAGAACGGGGCTATATAGTCGCTATAATTAATAGTTAATACAGCATTTAGCCAATACATGCTTTATATTGACGTGGTAATTTTTTCAAATCTGTTCGTTTGGCGATTATGAACACAAGTGTAGGAAAACAACAAAAAAGCTATGTTTTTTTCTATGTTTTTTTAGAGTATTCTATGAGCTGCAACTTCTAGTAAAAAGCTTTAAAGCTTAGAAAGCCTAGAACAAAACAACGCTGTGATAGTAGGCAGAGACGGCATGAAAAGTTAGCACCCCCTACTCCTCCTGGTCAAGCAAAGTTGAAAAAACAATGGAGAGTGGAGACGAAAAAAAATGGAAAACCATAAACGAAACACGTTTCTGCCAATACGTCTGCGTCTAAGTGCAAATTTGCGGTCGGAGAAGCATAAACTAGGCTTAAGGAAGGAAGGAAGAGGCGGCTAAACCTATGCACCAGGTATCACTGGAACAACTATTCTCTCAGGGAGAGAAGACCTTTTGTTTGGGAGCTAGACAAGAGAAGGTGGAAACTGAGGAAGTAGTTAGAGTCCAGGATCATGACTACTGTGTTGGTCTGGATCTTGCTTTTGTGGATAATGTACTGGAAGAAAACCAGACATTGCGAAAAGAAGTTGCCCAACTACAAAAACAGCTGAAGCAAATGTTTAGGGAGAAAACAGTGATTTGTTGGTTCTGACGTGGACATTCGGTTTTTAACCAGGTTATGCATTTTGTAGTTTTGACCAGGTACATACAGAGCCTGTCTTATGAGCAGCTAACCAAACTGCTAGCTTAGCTTAGCATAGCTTAGTTTAGCATAGTTTAGCTCATCTCAGCCGTCTAAAGGCATCTCTCCACCGGTACGATTGGACTCGACTCGGGTCGACTCAACCTCAGTACCTTTTACTCTCGACTGGTAGAAGTCTGGCTGAGCCGCTCCGAGCCGATACTATTTTTTGTACCACCTCAGCTGTGGTTCCATCAGTGCTGAACTGGTACTGAAAAGCGATGTCAGACGGCTGTCGGTCACTGATTGGTCTGAGAGCAGAGTCACTGGAGAGTAACTTGACAGCGTTTTTTAACAACAAACCGACCGCCATTTTGAAATCTCCCTACAGCGAGTGGATGTGTTTAGTATTTGCTGAAGAACAATAACAACGTTAAAAACCAGTGCTGTGATCCAAACGGAGTTTCAGCATTTCTGAGTTTGTTGGCTGAAGAGAAGATTCAGTATGAGCTTGATGGAGCTGCTCGCTGTGAGAGGGTTATCAAGGAGGAGTCGGAGCTGATCGTGGTTCATAGCCGATAGCTCTCACCTGCAGGCCAACGCAGAGAAACAGGGAACGCTGAAGTCCTGAACTCGCTTTCTCGTACTCTCGGTAAGAAGCAAATTTCATGCCACTTGTATATTTTATTCACAATATTAACCTATTCAGCTGCATATTATCTTCAGTATGACAGTTATTTTTATTATCAGTTATCCAAATTAGTTCTGATGCCGTTTTTTGTTTTTGTAAATATAAATGACCTACTTACGTTTTCTGCAGCACAGTGAGACATATTTGTTTCTATTCCTTAATTTTAATTCTTAGTGTATGTTTTAAATGCACTGTAAGCATAGTACTTTTAAAAAATATTTGCGATCCATTGCAGCGGGATCAACACCTTCTTCTGATGGAGCAGAAGCAGGAAACCGGCTTAAGGAGGGTGGAGATGACACGATGCCTTCAATCAAACCTTCCTGGGATGCTGCAGACTAAACCATGACCCACAGTGCAGCTGGACTTTTGTTTCTGACTTTTTCTATACCTGTCCAATAAAATTGTCCAAGCTGTACGCTTGTATTATCATTTGCAGTTTCATTACATGCTGGTTGATGGAATTTTTTTACAATATTATTGCTGGCATCAGGGTTCAGCAACATTTTAAAAATCTGATAGCAACATTTGTTCTGGCTGTTAAAAGTAAAAAAGTCTTGCACTGCTAAATAAGTCAACTGCATATATTTGAAAGCTAATGAAAAGCTTAAGCCTACTCAAAGATGGGATATCTGTAAAACACATTGTAGTTGTGCTGATTTAAAAAAAAACTGAAAACATTTTCAAGGCACACAGCTTTATTACCCAACATATAGTTGTGGTTTGTAATTCAAAGAATTCGTAGCATGTATTTGGCAACTCTTTTCTTTAAGGAGACACAGAGGCGAAAAACTGCGTCGCTCCAGCGCTGGACGTAGTTTGCTGCACATGTAGATAAATTTGTTCCCACATCCTGAAGTTCTGCAGCCACTGAGGTTGGGTGAAACCCAGAAGAACGTCTCGTCACTGGAAGGCCTAGTTAAACGACCAAACCGATGGTCGGCTGCGACAACTTCACTGAGCAGTCATCTGAAACACACACACACAATACTTAATAATAAAGCCAACTTATTAACATAGGTTTTTACGCAGGGCTTTAGTGAATAAATAAAAACCCAGAGCGTATTTATAGCCCACCACACCGGGGTAGTATTAGCATCGGCTTACCCACACAAGCTGCCGGGGTCTTGTCGCGTCATTCTCCTGCAGAGCTTCTCACACTCCTTTGTACTACTCCACTGTGTTTTTCCTTGCAGTGTGCAGCTTTTCAGGGGTCTGTCTTCTTCGATAAGAGAGGCTTTCTCTTCGGCGTGGAACTACAGAAATCCACGGACTGAGCAAAAAGCTCACGATTGGTAGTGGGGTCACCATTGTTCTTCTTTTTCTCTGAGCCTTTGTTTACTTCCCGCTACGTACTCTGGCGCCACCCACCATATGACACACCCGCTCACTTTAGACGCTCTGGTTAGTTGCAACTGTGAAGCAACACTTAACGAGTCGAGCCGTGTCGAGTCGCGTTACCGAAGTACAGGCTTGGCAAAAGGTACTATTGGAGAGACGCCTAAAGTAATTTCCCGGACTCAGACGAGAAATTACATCCATTACCATGATTAATGTTATACCACAGAAATCAGTAAGTATGCAACAGGACAGAGCTGAATTGTTACCTTTGTCTTAATGAAATTGGACTTTTAAAATCCATTTCTACACCGTAGTTCACTGAAGTTGCATCAAACTAGATTTATAGTGCTTTTCCTCTAATACCTACTTGACCCAACTCCACTTGGCCCTGCTTAGCCCTACTCAGCCCTGGTTAGTTTTCCACTGCAGGGACCAGACCAGCTTGGACCATCTCAAGTGGGCGGGCTCATTTTATGTTGGGCGGCCCCAGAGTATTAGCACTGAATAAAACGGCCAATTGTGTCAAATAGGGTGTCATATCTCATTCAAACACCAATCCACTGGTCGGTAGACATGTCATATGTCATCACTGAGTCAAAAAAAAGAGATCCTTCTATACAACATTTTTGCGCTTGAGCGCATTGAATCAGTTCCTGCATAGCGGATCAAGTGTGCGTCTGAGCTGTTTTTAGTCAGAGCGTTAGTGTAAACATCAGAGAGTATTTACATTATATTATTGTGTAATGGCATCAGCGAAGTTTACCCGCAAGTTTACCCGCAATGAAGTGTTGGATTTTCTATTCGCTGACCCTGATTATGAAGGGGAATATCTGCTTTCAGGACATGACGGTGATTCATTTCGTGATCGCGCTTCAGATCGTCCCAGCTTGCAGCTGGACAAAGGGAGAGTTTAGCCCAAGCATAAACTCCTTTGCCCGATGTAGATGGTGGGGATAATGTTTCACGGGGTCGGGGTGTTCATCTGAAAGTCAGCAGGCTTGTTAGTGGTTTGGGTAACGAGGCTGGAAATTACGCGGGGGTCCATTCTTTTTACCGCGCTGCCCAGCTCGCTTCTTTGTCTTCTGACCATGTGCCTCCCCACAATCGTGGCGACAGAAACGTGGTGGAGCAGCTGTCTAAGGTCACTGGAGATGTCAGACGAGGTAGTAGTGTTTTTAGGACAGTTAGGAGAGGCAGAGGCACGTCTGTGCGAGGCAGATCTGGCCGTGCTACTCTCAGCAGGAGCAGGGGCGGTGGGAGCAGAGGTGAAGGGAGCAGAGGCGGTGTTGCACACCAGTTTGTTTACTACTTACTATTTACCTGAGCATTCAGTATTGTGCAATATAGCATACAGAAGGTGAGGGACGTTTTGGGGAGAAAGAAGTACTGCATTTTATAATCTAAAAATGCGACTTTTCATGAAAATTCTATAATCCAAGATGGCCACCACGCCATATGACGTCATAATATGCAAATTAGATGGGGGAATTTAATTTCCACATAAACTTTGGCTCATCCTTAATATTTTTCTAATTTACAGAAAGTTTTTATCTCTTATCACTTTTAAGGTACAGCCTTTTGAAATTAAGATGTAATAATCAAACGTTTTGAAAAAAAAACTCCGGCGCCTAGAGGGTTAAACTGCCAAAAAAATCCTACAGTTAAATATGAGTTGATATGATTAACATTAATTAGTGCAATCTAAAATAACATTATTGTAACTTCATCAACTGTATTTATATTAACTTTAACATGGGTTTGCTGAATGCATAGCGCTTTTTATATTTTACTTTCCATTTATCTTTACAAATGTCAGTTTTCCCGGGGATGCACAACATTTGGCTGCATCCCATATAATCTAAAATATAAATCAATTTAGTTTTTCAGACAAATGTTACTTTATAGCAGCCAGGCAAATGTTCCTTTCTTATTTGAAAAGGCTACTAATCCCCGATCTATTGGATATCATTTTGGAAAATGAAATTAATAACTATTCAATTGTTTCAGTGAAGAGCCATTAACATGCAAATTCTTAGGCTGCACTATGGATTCTACCATCCAGTGTGTGCTAAAATGAAATTACAAATCATAATGCGAAGCAGATAAGTTATACATTTTTATTGCACAGGCATAGAAAAACGTTCAGAGACAGAAATCCAGTTGCACATGTCTGTGGTTCATAGTGTGTACAATCTCTCCCAGCACCCCGAGGAAGGTTTGATTGAATACAGCATCTTGTCATCTCCTCGCTTTCTAAGCCAGAGCCCTGCTCCCGTCCTTCAGCTGAACAAACATGTTGATTCTGCCTGTTACCATTTGTATCTTCAAGAAACACTAAACACATCCACTCGCTGCAGTGAGGTTTAAAAATGGCGGTCTAATTGTTGTTTAAAGACGCTGTGATGTTGCCCAGCCAGTGACTCCGCACTCAAGCCAATCAGTGACCGACAGTCGTCTGACTTCGCTTTTCAGTCTTTGCTTGGCCCTGTTGGAACCATAGTGAAGCTGGTTCTAAAGCTGGTTTTGGCAGAGGAAAATCAATGGTACCAAGGCAACTCCAACCCTGCCTCATTCAAGCTTTGAAGAGGGAATTAAAAGACCATGGAAGTTGGAGTAACACATGGTACACACAAACACTGTAGCAAAGGGTGTAACACAATCAAATAGTACTGTACTTACAAAATGTACTGTGCTGCAGTGTTTTTTGTCATGCTGCATATCATGCTTTTAATTCTCATCTGCTTCACTGGTGCCAGGATCTGTTGACTAAATGTGTAAAACTTTGATTGTCTTAGTGACATGTAGATGGGGATAAAGACGGTTACTCCCAATCCAATCATTTTAGAACTGCCAGAGGGCACTGTCATCAGCTGTTTTTTAATGTAAGCAGAAAAAGTGAGGGCTCCTACATGCAAAATATCCTGTACAGCCTGTAACTGACCAAAGAGATCAGGGTAATCTAAGAAGATTAGAGAAACTACTCAAATTGTTTTAAGAGCTGTCCAATGCATTAGTGGAAGGATAGTGGGGACCCATCGTCTTTGAGGAAGAAAAGTGTCTGGAAAAAAATCTTGAATGATCGCGATCACCGATCACTTAAACTAGGGGTCCCCAAATCCAGGCCTCAAGGGCCTGTGCCCTACTAGTTTTGGATGTGTCTCTGCTCAAACACAACTGATTCAAATTGTCCAGCTTCTTCCTCAGTGTGGCAAAGTTCTTCAGCGGCCTGCTAATGAGCTATAGTTTTCTGGTGTGTTGAACCACAGAAAGAACAAAAACCTGCAGGATACTGGGCCTCGAATCTTGGATTTGGTGATCCCTGAGGTGAAATCAAATAAAAGAAAAAAAGCAGTAGAACTCAGGGCTATATTTAATAGTGAAATTAAGAGCATTTCCACACAAACAATGCAAAGGAAACTCAAGGAATTGAGAATGAACAACATTGTAGCCGTAGGAAAATCACTAATAAGTAGGGGTGGGGGGAAAACATTTTTTTAGTTTTTATTTTACATGGACATGCAGCCTAGGCTTGGAAAAAAAGTTTAAGTTCCCTTTATTATGAAATTATTATTATTAAGTATGTAGCAGTTCACTTTAGAAAGTCTACTTTTCATTTATTCTGTTGTAAATGTTTAAGATGTGGGTTGTAGAACATTCAGAAAATTATATATCGTTTCAATACTACAGTGAGTTAAAAATCCATCCATCCATCCATTTTCTTAACCACTTAATCCTTTATGGGTCGCGGGGGGGCTGGTGCCTATCTCCAGCTGTCAACGGGCGAGAGGCGGGGTACACCCTGGACAGGCCGCCAGTCCATCACAGGGCCACATAGAGACAGACAGGACAGACAACCACGCATACCTAAGGACAATTTGGAGAGATCAATTAACCTGACAGTCATATTGGACTGTGGGAGGAAGCCGGAGTACCCGGAGGGAACCCACGCATGCACGGGGAGACAATGCAGAAAGACCCTGGGCCGGGATACAAACCCACAACCTTCTTGCTGCAAGGCAACAGTGGTCATAGTATTCATTGTGAATCGATTCTGAATTGAGAATTGTTTCTGAATCGAGAATCGATTCTGAATCGAATCCTCACTCCACGAATCAGAATCGAATCGTGAGTTGTTGTAAGATTCACATCCCAACTAATCAGTGACGCAAAACAAAGAAAAGAAAAGACATGAATTTGCTAGGGAGCATGAAATGGACTCTGGTGCAATGGAAGAAAGTCTTGTGGTCTGATGATTCCAGATGTACCCTGTTCCAGAGTGAAGGGTACATCAGCGTAAGAAGAGAGGCAGATGAAGTGATGTACCCATCATGCTTTGTGCCTACTGTACAAGCCTGTTGGGGCAATAAAATGATCTGTATAAACTGTATAAATATAGTACAAACTAGGATTCTGATTAGTCATCTAAACTGGTGTGAAGCACAATAAACATTACAATTTTTATGTCCTGTCTTTACATAAACAGTGTCTGAAAATACCTGTAGACTGAATTGTCCCTATTTATTTCTCTTAAATTGCTATGTTTACACTATATACCTATACACTGCGAGCGCCTGAAAACAAAAGTCAGATTTCTTGTTTGTGCACATAACCTTTCCCAATGAAACAATTCCGATTCTAATCTTAATAATTCATAATTTAACAAGGAGATAATTACTTTATAACATGTAGCCTGTTGATATGAATAGTTTTGTTTTCCCTCTGTAAATAAAATCATAATTCAAAACAGCTTTTTGTATTGGTTCTATTTGTAGTTTACTGATATTAATTTTTTCAAGAAAAATTAAACAAAAGCATAGAATCTGTAAAGGGGCACATTTTGTATAAAATAAAATTATAGTATTGAAATAGCACTGCATGAATAGACTGAACTAAATTAAATTGAAAATATAATATGGCACAGAAACTGCATTTGAGATGTAACCCTATGTCATAAAAAGCAAAATTTTGACCATGATCTAATTTCATCTGACCCCAACCTTAATTACTAATCATAACTCAGGTTTTTATCTTGTCTTTCACTTGAGAAAGCAGAAGTAGTCTTTTATTTGAAATGAGCATCTAAGGAACAAACATTTTGCAAACATTTTATGTGAAAGCAGATCTATCTTTCAATGCATCAGTCACAGGAAATCATGAGTAAGGAAGACTATGATGCTTAACATATCTTTGCAGCACACAAGGAACTTGCTTTTGCTGCATGTCTAAGCAAAATTCAATAAGCAAAACTGTTTTTTTCAGTTGGACAGCTAACAGCATGAAGATGAATAAAAATAGTTTTTTTATTTTTTTTAAGTTTTTAATACAACTCTTTAATACATTCTAAAAGAATCAGTACATTAGAGTATGTTGCCTCAGTATGGTTGACTGTCATTGTAGAGTTAGGTCCTAAGTTATTTTTAATTTATTTTCTTTCATGTAGGTTAATTTGTACCATACATTTGTGTTTGGGTCTGCAGTATTAATCAAATAGATATTGACCAAACTGTGGACCAAATATAATTTATTGTGAAAACAGTTACTAAGTTCAATTAGGAGTTTATTGTTGCCCTCTCCGATTAACTTTTACTTTTTTAAACCTTTCTTTCTAAACAATATTCTGGAACAACCCATTATGACGTGCATTGGAACAAATATGCACAGCATTTGCCCTCAAATGAAGGGATTATTTTTCTTTTTTTTACATTTTTGTGTCAAAGAATAAAAAACTTCATTGCTACTATTATGAACTGCTTCAGTTAATGATCAAGCTGTACAGGATCAGCAGCTTACACTTGATGACTGATGGGTCTATTTGTTCTCTTTCATTCTGCTCTACCTACTATTCCTACCCAGAACAGCTACCATTTCAAACATGCCTGTGCATGAAAATGAGAAAAAGCACTCAGCCACAGAGCATCTTGATATCCAATTGTCAATAAAATGCCCCCAAAAAAGTCTCTCACATTTAAATAGCAGAAGGCTGTTTACATGCGCTTCTAAATTTAGCTCTAGCAATAATCGAGCTAATATCTTCACCAGAATGGTAGACTTTATCTGAGTTTATGTGCAAGTAAGAAAATCAAATTATTGACAAAGTGCATTAAATTCAACAATAGTAGGTGACTTTTTTTTGTGCTGGAATTTTTTTGGTTGGCTCTAAGAATCATACAGTTAGTAGATAAATAGTGGCATCAGTGAAGTAGACAGATTAAAAGCATAATATGCAGAATAAGTGAAGAAATGAAAGACAGCAGCACTGCACCAAAGTACTTTTTTTATGCCTGGTATTATTGGATTTTGTTACACATTTTGTTGCTACTCTGTTGTTGACGTTCCCTCTTCTTCTGTCTTATCCCTTCTGGAAGGGGGAGTGCCCTGGCTAGTCATAGGTCGATAAATGTAGGATTTTATTTTGGTGCAGAGAAATTACTTTTTCTAACCACATTGCCTGGATGTGTTGGACTGAATAAAAGGCCAGTTTGGTTTGACGTCAGCCAGACTAAGATGTTAACATGCATTTCAATAGAGCAAATTTAATCGTAGTAAGGCAAAAAAAAAAAAAAAGCGGTTTTGAGACTTTATCCTCACTTCCTTATGGGTTTCCTCTCGGTCCACCACCACTATTTCACCTGAAACCAGAACCAAGAAGTCAGTATTCACTCACCACTGCTCCTAGGCATCAGAGTCCTACTCACCTCTCCTCCAAGCTCCGTTATCCTCTCTCAGACTGTAAGCAATATTATTATCTTCAGAACATCAACTCGCAACTGTCATTGTAACTCTCCCCTTACATCTGCTAAGATTTTCCGAGTCCCTGGTTCCTGGCGCCTCCGCCCTTGTTCTCCCAAGACGACCCTGAAATCCACTTAAAAAATAAACTCTGATAAAATATTCTTGGTCTGTGGTTGTGCTGTTATTGAGTAAAATAACCAAACATGTCACTTCTTTCCCCTCACTGCTGTGAAAGATCTTTTCTGTCAAACTGTTGCTCAATTTAGGTCAAAGTAGGATTAGCTTCTAGATCCTAGTGTTACATCTTTAATGATACATCAGTTGTAACACCTTTGTGTGGTCAGCCTGAGTGAATGAGGCGTTAGAGATACAACAAGATGTACTACGGATGGTGAACTAGTGTTGCAACTGGATTCATAAATAATACTTCTTCCAGGGTTATTTGGACAAATTATTTAATACAGATCGAGGAAAACTATTAGGACGGTTTTGCCAACTGACACCCCTTTGGTTTGATGTTTTGGCTGGGGAGCTTGTAAAACCATCAATACAGTTCTTCAGATGCGCTCCATAGATATTTATTTGTATGACAGTGACTTTAGACGGCAAGCCTTGAGAGGCTGACAGAGGGCGGATATCCGCAAAATTACAGAGAGTTTCTTTAATGTAGCTGTAGGTGAATTGCTCATTACAAATGTTGGTGTCAGATCTGAGCAAATATGGAAAGCCAAAGTGTTCAAAATTAAATAAATAAATAAAACATTATGAAATAAATATCAGCATGAATTAATATTAAGTAAATATATAATTTGACAAGGAAATAGTCAAAAAAGGAATTCTGTTAAAATGCAATGCCCAATATTTATATATTTAAATTTTAGAATATATATTGGTATTATTTTATATATATTCAATTAAATATTTATTCCACTGCCATTTTTTTCATACTATAGTTTATTTTTAGTTCTTTTAATTTAATGTAATCAGTTTTTATTCAAAAATCTCCTTTTTTTTTACAAAGTTAGCTTTTATTTCATGATAGGGTTTTTTTTCACAATGGTGTATTTATTTCAAAATGCCATTTAACATAATGTCTTAGCCAGCCAATCAGAATTAGCTGTTGCGACCTGGATACTGATTGGTTGTTGCTTAAACATGATGTTCCTGCAGGAGGAAAATGGCGAGGACCGGCTAAAAAAGTTTAATACTGTTATTGAATTTAATGCCTTTAGGATTTTATGTATGGCTTTATAATTCTTATAATACTGGCAGAATATTTGATCACTTTTGTAATGGGGATGTCTAATCCAAACAGCCGATGCTGCGCCAGTGTTCTAGGTGTAAAGCTGCTCAGGGCGCCATGCCCGTGATTAGACTGGGGAAAAAACTCAGGTCAGCTGTTTGGTACGATCATTAAAACATTTCAGAAATAACACAGAACACGTTTAAATAATCTCCCTTTAACTGACTGTAGCTAACAACCAACCAGGGCTTCTCCCGTCTCCTCCTAGTTGTGCTGGACAAAACAAAAAAGATAACAGCAGAACTCCAGTGCTACTGTCAAACAGCTGAGAGCTGAACCTGGGATCATTTCAGATTATATCATCCAGATGAATCAAGATGGGTCTCTGAAACGGTTCATGATAAATTGTTTCTCTCAATATGACCTGTTAGAGCAACCAGAGCTGAACAAAGTTCCAGCAGCTCCGACCCTTTACTTAGCATGCTGCTAGCTGCTCACAGAGCCACAACAACGGCTATGCAGGAAGACTAATCTTAGTTCCAGCCAATCAGCGTCCAGGTCTCAACCGCTGATTGTGATTGGCTGACGGACGACTTCAGTTCTTAAATGGCTTTTTGAAATAAATACCATTATAAAAAACCTCATTATGAAATAAACCTGACTTTGGGTAAATGAGAGATTGAAATTAAAACTGATGGAATTAAATAAAAATGTCTTGAAATAATTTATATTATTATGAAGTAAATTGCAGTGAAATAAATATTTAATTAAAAGTATATATATACACTACCGTTCAAAAGTTTGGGGTCACATTGAAATGTCCTTATTTTTGAAGGAAAAGCACTGTACTTTTCAATGAAGATAACTTTAAACTAGTCTTAACTTTAAAGAAACACACGCTATACATTGCTAATGTGGTAAATGACTATTCTAGCTGCAAATGTCTGGTTTTTGGTGCAATATCTACATAGGTGTATAGAGGCCCATTTCCAGCAACTATCACTCCAGTGTTCTAATGGTACAATGTGTTTGCTCATTGGCTCAGAAGGCTAATTGATGATTAGAAAACCCTTGTGCAATCATGTTCACACATCTGAAAACAGTTTAGCTCGGTACAGAAGCTACAAAACTGACCTTCCTTTGAGCAGATTGAGTTTCTGGAGCATCACATTTGTGGGGTCAATTAAACGCTCAAAATGGCCAGAAAAAGAGAACTTTCATCTGAAACTCGACAGTCTATTCTTGTTCTTAGAAATGAAGGCTATTCCATGCGAGAAATTGCTAAGAAATTGAAGATTTCCTACAACGGTGTGTACTACTCCCTTCAGAGGACAGCACAAACAGGCTCTAACCAGAGTAGAAAAAGAAGTGGGAGGCCGCGTTGCACAACTGAGCAAGAAGATAAGTACATTAGAGTCTCTAGTTTGAGAAACAGACGCCTCACAGGTCCCCAACTGGCATCTTCATTAAATAGTACCCGCAAAACACCAGTGTCAACATCTACAGTGAAGAGGCGGCTGCGGGATTCTGGGCTTCAGGGCAGAGTGGCAAAGAAAAAGCCATATCTGAGACTGGCCAATAAAAGAAAAAGATTAAGATGGGCAAAAGAACACAGACATTGGACAGAGGAAGACTGGAAAAAAGTGCTGTGGACGGATGAATCCAAGTTTGAGGTGTTTGGATCACAAAGAAGAACGTTTGTGAGACGCAGAACAACTGAAAAGATGCTGGAAGAATGCCTGACGCCATCTGTTAAGCATGGTGGAGGTAATGTGATGGTCTGTGGTTGCTTTGGTGCTGGTAAGGTGGGAGATTTGTACAGGGTAAAAGGGATTCTGAATAAGGAAGGTGTAGAATTAAATTTTTGTAAAAAAATAATTCAGTGCATGTTCAAGCAGAGACAAAATGGAGCCAATTTCCAGTTCTCAGTTTTATTTTAAACAGAATAAGATATTGCAGTTTACAGAGAAACATGCCCATTTTCTCTGGGCCAGATAAAGACATCTGACAACGAATGGTTTTCATGCCATAACTTTTATAGACATCCAAAAACTTCCCAGGATGTGGGCGTCTCTTCTCCCTCGGAATCTGCTCCAATCAGAAAAGTTTTTTAAAAGTGTCTTGACCCCGACTGGTCCGTCAAAAATTATGCATTCATAAGATGGAAGTGTCCTCCTCCTGGGTCCAAGTCAAAAGTTCATTCTGAGTTTTATGGTTTTATGGTCCTCTCAAGCAAACATCCTAGTTTTATGGCCTTGGCTCCTAATCTACAGACATCCTGGTTTTACAGCATGCAGTAAATTACCCAAGAGTTTTATTGCTTAAAAGCTTACCCCAATTAAAATACTGGTAAGAATGTGTTTTACAACCATGAATCATATAAAACAGACTTTTGCCTCTGAATGATTAACTGTATATAAAAATAGCCCCAAAAAAGTAAAATACAACAACTCCCTCTTTCAATCTATTTTCAAATAGATTGATCACTCCTCTGTACTCTCCTTCAGGGTTAGTGTTTAAAACTTAAGATCTAAAACCTGTAAAGCATTTGAAAATGCAAAAAAATGTCAAACCCAAGAACTTTTATCAGTTTAAAACATGAAGTCTTTCATATGATACCACAACAAGACTTCCAGATTAAAATTCAAAACACAACCTGTTAAAATACCTTTTTAACCTTAACTCCCATTACTCAAAAAATATAAATCTGTTAATTATAAATTCACCCTCTTTTGGCATTATCCAAAAAATTTATTTTAACAATTCCCAAAAACTACTAAATTCAAAACCCAAAAATGTAATAGTAGGTATAAGAATGTCTTAAATGTGAAGAGATAATTAAATCTGACTTGATATATGTTAATACTGTGGAAGAAGCTTAGAAAACCCATGAACATAGACATTATTACTATGTTATATTCTGAAATAAATCAAACTTAAAGTGGGAAGAACCCTGTGAAACAGAAAAAAAATAGTTAGAAGTAACATTTTTGTTCTTTTAAAAGTTCATATCTTCTCTTCCGCACCACTGGCATTCCGTCCAAGGCTGCTGGGAGCTGCATTCAGTAAATGTCTATAAAGGAACTGTCTTTTCCAAATGAAATCATAATCAGATGATTACAATAATAATCCCTCTTTAATGGTAAATTACTCCCGTAATTGACCATTTCCCAAACACAGCCAATTCATTTAGGTGCAGGAAGATGCGATCTGATGCCATTAAGAAAACCTGGTATGGAATCAAATGATTAATTTAACATTTTCGCATTGTTTCTGAATTCTTCCTTACAGCTGAAAAAACCCATAACATGTGTCATATTAGTCAGAAATATATCCCATAAAATACGCAAAAACTAACCTAGTTAGCCTGAGTTTTTCCCACTTTAGCTGTCAGACCCTGTGAATTTTCCAAGTATAAATTAACAAAACTAAACCTATAAATTTAAAGTATCCAATTATCTTCAAATTCACCAAACCTGGGCACGGGAACAGAACCATGTTTTCCCATCCAGCACTCGACAGGCCTGCTCCTAATGGGGCAGCAGCTTTGTGCCTCTCCCCACTTCCTCAGGTGCTTGCTGTGGATAAAGCCAAGAACGTTTGTTAATCCCAGCAAATTGTCTCCTGCATTATTGTCGAAAGGCAGTTATGACAAGACATTCCACAGATAAGCAGACCAGACGTTCCATCCAGCCTCAACACAAAGCACCGAGCTTCCTTGCAGCCATTGGAGTGCGTCAACAGTGGACAAACAGCCATTCACGTCCCATGCCCTAATTTGGCAAATCAATATAATCTTATTTAGTTTTACCAAACATGTCCAGACAAGTAGATCTATGGTCTGATCACAAATACAATCAAAAGTATAGAAAAACGCAGGTTAACCTCTATCAGTCAGTCTTACCCACTCTGCAAATTCTTTCATCACCCCCATAACTTCTTTCCTGTGATGATCCTCCCAGCAATGATAAGCACCCACTCAGTCTCTTAATCTCTCAATCACTTAAGTGTACTGGATCTCTATCAAGCTGGCTCAGACAAAAAAAAAAGTTAGTAAAACAAATGCAGAGAAAAAAATAACCCAAAGCATAAAAAAAAAATTATGAAAACCAAAAACATGAAACAAAATGACGGAACAACTTTCGTAAAGAATTCTATGAGACTTGCAGGCTTGTTGTGCATACAAAGCCTGTCTCACTCCTTGCTCCAATTAATGTAATCACAGACTATCAAACCTAAAGTACTTATTTATTAACACAATCCAATCTAAATTCAAAGTAACTTTTGCTTATATGATTCCTCTTTAAACAAACACAAAAAGCCAACTGGGCAAGATATTCTGGTTGTAAATAACGAAACAGTTCATACTTCAAGAACATCTGTCAGATTCTGTGAAGTGAATCAAACATAGTCAAACTGATTTGTGCAACTAAAACTCCTCTTAAATTTTTGTAGGATACATAGTAGTCTAATTCCCCTTAGCAGTAAAACAAAAAAAAAATTCAATAAAGGAGGTTCAAGAGATAAGATTTCTCTAAACAAAAACTAGTAGCATTAAAATAAAAAACAAAAAACAGCATTTTTAGAGTATCCCAATTATCTCCTTCTATGTCTCAAAGTACAAACACTAAATTTAATTGAAGCTTCTAAACAAATGTCAAAGAAATTACCACTGAATCATGTTTTCTTTAATCCAGCTTCTCAAATTAACATTTTCCAAAGTTCTTATTAATAAGCAGACCGCAGTTCAGAAATCTGGGTCAGAATCCAAGTCGAAAGAAATATATAAAGGTTGAGAGAGAAAGAGAAAAAAAAAAAATAAGAAAAAAATAAAGAAAATAAAATCAAAAAAATCTAAATAAATTGTCAGTTACAGAGTCTCCACTAATCAAATGGTATATTATGCCATTATTCTATGATCAGAACTGTTCTAAAATGTTTTAGGACATGTAAATTTACTCTCAGCATCAAGTAGACTAGCTAACAATTAATGAATAACATCTGAAAGATTAATCTTAAACTTTAAAACTAAAACCAATTCTTATTTGTCAAAACAAAATTTGCATTCAAATATATGGTAAAAAATTATTTCAATGTAGCTGCTCCAATCACATTTTGCTTCTACACGATCAGAATAAATGAATTAGAATTTACTTCTTACTTCTAAATTAAACCATCATTTCGATCACCGCTGATATTCATTACTTGTTCTTCAACAAATCTACCAAAGAATTTAGTTGTTACTTTCAATCCTTAGACCAATTCCAAATTTATCCCCAGCCTGTTTAAAAACAAACTGATGCCTTAAAGAGGACTCTGTGTTTTAATGTTTTCGGGTTTTTTTCTTTCAAACTCAAACATTCAAATCCCACTAGTTTAGAAAATATCACTATGATAAGTATTGTTTTGCATGGTAAAAACATTCAATTTGTAACGGAATTGAAATATGCTGGGTTACTCCTTGAACCCCAGTTGAAATTTGATAAATCCAATAAGCATTTAGTGTCCACAAAATCCTTAAGAATGTTCAATTGTGTAAATAATTTAACAGCAGTCTCCTTTAGGTCATTCATTCAGAGACTAAGCTATATTTCTAAAGTCTATAGAGCCATCAGAAATAAGCCAAACATAATTTTAGCATAAATGATACTTATTTGAATCACAGAAAGAATTCATAAACTGTTCGTGGTCTCAGATAAGAATATATGCAGTTCTGAAAAGTTTTACTCATTCTCTGTACCATTAAACACGGTGCTTATTAAAATAATTTAAACCAGTTTGTTGATTTCCAATTAACACCGTTTGCTTTTCATTCTTATAATTACTGCTCATAGCTTTATCTTTATTTAGGCCAACTTAATCAAATCCTGCTTAGATCAATCAAAAAGCAACAAATCCACCTAATTAAAGATTCAAAAAATGCAACTTTTATTTTGACTATAAACTCCCCTCTTTTTAATTTTAAAGATGAAATCAAAAATTAAAACTTCACCAAGTCAGAATCGACGCATGAATAACTGTTCTTAGTCATTTGCGTTTAATTGTAACATGCATCATTATCCCAATAAATGTACATGCTCTCCTCATGTGATAAATTGAGCCTTCTCTGGCAAAACCAGTTAACTAAATTCAGCATGTACTTCTTAATCTTTTAATCTCCGTATTGTAACAGTTCAGTTAAATGTGAAACACATTAAATTGCACTTCGTAGAAAATGTGCTAAAACATTGCCGAAGGGAGTCCAAACGAGTAGCAAACAAAATTTATCTGAGCAGTTCTCTGAGGCCGTTTTCTAACAAACGTCCAGTCATATCATAAAATATTACATCCTAATTAACCAGAAAAATTTAACAAAATCCAAATTCTTTTAAGTCTTAACAAGGCAATCGTCTGCAGGAGTCTGTAATCACTTTCTATCCAAAATCAACTTCTAGCTTACAACACACATAACATACAGTTATTTTTAACCACAAAACACATTGACACACAAAAGCAAAAATGCTAGCATAGCACAGCAGCCTACAGCAACGTGCTACCGTTTACCCTCTTTGTCCAACGAAACCTAAAACAGTACAAAACGTACGGCGAAAACACTCAAGAAAATCGCAACACACACTTTAGAAAATTACATACCGCAATGCCAGGTCTTAATCCGCTTAATTTATAGCACTTTACCAAACTTTAATTCGGCACAAACAAAACAATCTCCTGTTCGTCCAACACGGACTGAAACACATGTTCCCAAACAGCCGTCCCGCACAGAAAACACCGAATCTACAACGTCCGTTACAGCCCAAAACCATTAACAAAAAACACAACATTATAAGCGGTGACTTTTAGACCTTCCAAAATCATTCTATTGCGGAGGTTTACATCAATTATTAAATTATTTTATCGCGGAGTTTTACACCAATCTGTCACAATTTTCGTAGTCTGTTCTGAGAAATTTCCCGGCGCCGGCCTCCAGAAAACCACTCAAAAGACTCGAACAGATGGCAGAAAACCGCCTATTACCACTAATTTATTTATCAAAACATATAGTCAAAGCTGTTGTATGTTAGCCGTGCTATTAAGCAGAAAATCCCGCAGAATTCGCTCCGCCATCTCACCACCTAGCTTGGGCGTCCGCTCTGATGGCCTGTTGTAAATGTTCACAGCTAATTCTTATAGATTTTTTAATTTCAGTTATCCATCATATTTAGTTATATATTTATTTATCTATTTTAATGATTTTATTATACCCGAGTTCATTATTTATACTATAACATTTTAACACAAACGCAACATCTCCAGCACGTCTCGCAAAGCGCCTGCGTAAAAAACCATCTCACACACACACATACGCACACACATACACAGGCGCATGCGCATCACACACCAGGTCGTCACCTCAAAACATCAAATACAGTACTTTTACAATATTATCAAACACTGACCTCAATCGTACACACCAAAAGCCGGACCATCAAACACAATCCAATTCACGTGGCTCAATCGTGCGTTTGGAAGATACGCCGGCTTCAACAAGGGAATCCGTACAGATTAACAGAGGGCTCCCCGGCCCTACCGTCAACTTCTCCGTTTGCCAGCCTTGAAGTCGAGAGGCCAATTCTCAAGCCCCGATCCGCACTTTGGTCGGCCCCGATTTTGAGTCGTTGAAGGGACCGCTCCATCCAGTCCATCTGCTCCATTGTCCCTCTGTATTCTCCGGAGAAAAACCACCCCCCTGGACGCGCAGAGTAACAAACTCCATCTCCCAGCAGGCACCGGTGTTTCTCTGCGGAGCGCAAAGAAGGTCGCAATCATGCGCAGAACAGAGAGAAAGACAAAAACAGCAGCTTCAACTACGGGGCCCGCAACAGTTAATCTGCCCAAAACAAAAAAAACATATTTAACTTGCATGACAACATTTACCCAATGTTAGATTAACCAATCAACAGAATTAAAAACTACGCAACTCTGCGCAAATTGTCAATAGAGCAAATACATGTCCATTAATTAATTTAAAAAATAACTGGATCTTGGTCCAAACTCTGCACACGTTCGGGGTCACCATTTGTAGAATTAAATTTTTGTAAAAAAATAATTCAGTGCATGTTCAAGCAGAAACAAAATGGAGCCAATTTTCAGTTCTCAGTTTTATTTTAAACAGATTAACAGACATGCAGTTTTACAGAGAAACATGCCCATTTTCTCTGGGCCAGATAAAGACATCTGACCACGAATGGTTTCATGCCATAACTTTTATAGACATCCAAAAACTTCCCAAGATCTGGGCGTCTCTTCTCCTCGGAATCTGCTCCAATCAGAACGTTTTTAAAAAGTGTCTTGACATCGACTGGTCCGTCCAGAATTATGCATTCATAAGATGGAAGTGTCCTCCTCCTGGGTCCAAGTCAAAAGTTCATTCTGAGTTTTATGGTTTTATGGTCCTCTCAAGCAAACATCCTAGTTTTATGGCCTTGGCTCCTAATCTACAGACATCCTGGTTTTACAGCATGCAGTAAATTACCCAAGAGTTTTATTGCTTAAAAGCTTACCCCAATTAAAATACTGGTAAGAATGTGTTTTACAACCATGAATCATATAAAACAGACTTTTACCTCTGAATGCTTAACTGTATATAAAAATAGCCCCAAAAAAGTAAAATACAACAAAGGCTATCACTCCATTTTGCAACGCCATGCCATACCCAGTGGACAGCGCTTGATTGGAGCCAATTTCATCCTACAACAGGACAATGACCCAAAACACACCTCGAAATTGTGCAAGAACTATTTAGAGAAGAAGCAGGCAGCTGGTATTCTATCGGTAATGGAGTGGCCAGCGCAGTCACCAGATTTGAACCCCGTTGAGCTGTTGTGGGAGCAGCTTGACCGTATGGTACGCAAGAAGTGCCCATCCAACCAATCCAAATTGTGGGAGCTGCTTCTAGAAGCGTGGGGTGCAATTTCTCCAGATTACCTCAACAAATTAACAGCTAGAATGCCAAAGGTCTGCAATGCTGTAATTGCTGCAAATGGAGGATTCTTTGATGAAAGCAAAGTTTGATGTAAAAACAATCTTATTTCAAATAAAAATCATTATTTCTAACCTTGTCAATGTCTTGACTCTATTTTTTATTCATTTCACAATGTATGGTGGTGAATAAGTGTGACTTTTCATGGAAAACACAAAATTGTTTGGGTGACCCCAAACTTTTGAACGGTAGTGTATATATATATATATATATTATACAAATGTATTATCTAAAATAAAAAAAATTATGAAAAATATTTCAAAAAATGGGCGTTGCATTTGAAATGATTTCAGTTTTTAATACTTTCATTGTCACATTATATTTTTATTCAATATTTATTCATGCTGATATTTATTTCATAATGTTGTATTCATTTTTAATTTTGAACACTTTGGCGTTCCATAAGAAAATGGTATAATTTTTGTCTTGTCTTACAATGTTGGTTTTGATTGACCACAGTTCACAAATGCATAGAAACAGAGATACGTCAGAGCAAAGTCTGTGACGTTTCCCTTTGAAAAAAATAAAATAATAATAGACCTCCATATTTTGGTATAGCAAGTAGAGTCCCTGCTCCTGCTGTGTCCACTCCTTTATCCAAAGCCAGTATGTTATTTTCTTTCTCCGTTAAAGGCGCATTCCGGATTATTTCATAGAGTGACTTTTTTTTAATCCAATGTATGAATGCCCCTCTCAAAACATCCCTTCTCCCACCCCCCCTGCAAGCTACCCCCCACCCCCCCACCCCCCCATACAATTGGGCACACGCATCTCATCATTACACAGCATGTCATTATGTACTTTATCAATGAAATATTATATTGATTTGCTTTACTGAATATATCACTGTCTTACCTGTTAGCAGAAATGTGTCCGAAGCTAGCTAGCTAGCTTAAGATTCGATGGTAACCTATCTCCATGTCGAAAAGCATCTCTGATGTAAATCGAGGGGGGGACACATATCGACATAACACCCTACTCAGGTCTCTAAGGCATTTTTCGAGTTTGTCACTGTATTTCCCATTGGTTGTTTTTTTCTGAAGTTGATGTAGCCCTGGAATGGCTTGCTATTTAGCAGAAGTTTGCTGTGACTACTTCATGACCGCTCTCTGCCATTATGGGGACTGTAAACAGATAAAGACAACAGGAAGCTGTCTGCGTCGCCTGATCTCCACAGGTTTGTGTGATGTGCATGCATGTTGATTGACAGGCGACACAGTAGAAACTTGAATTCTATTGGATAAAATAGATTGCAGCTCAGTCTGAATTGCATAGGCCTACATGAGAGGAAGGAGGGACTTAAGAAAAATAACAAATGTTGTGGAGCACCAGCCTTTTATCATAATACTGAACCCATAATGATTTTTAAGATATATAAAACTTACATAAATAAATTCTCCGGAATGCAGCTTTAAAACTAGTCCACAAACTATTGCTAGTGCCATCCTTGGCATCCATATTTATTTAGTCCATTGACTTTAGTAACATTTTATATCCTGATGTTGTGAGATTTCTTGTCTTAACTTGGAATGTTTGTGAGAAAAATTGGTCTGTACTTGGTGTCTCGTCGTTGCCGTGTGGCTGCATGCCAGTTTGCGTCCAAAAGAGGGTTATCTGGGATTTTCTATCTACACATGTAGTCTAACATTTTTGCGACAATTTTAAAATCCTGCCGTGTAAAACCGGCCCTGGTATACAGCCTATAAACATCACACTAACTCCTCTACCTCTCATTTTTCTCAATTTTGTGGGCTATACTTCTTTGCTTGTTTGTTCTCTGAATCATTTTATAGCACTGTAATTGGACTAAATGAGTTCATGGAACATTTTGAACTAGATGTGACTCCTAAAAGTCCAAATATACAAAGGAAACTGAATTCTACAGTCCCAGAGAAGTAAATATTTAGCATATCTGTGTTTATGGATCTATGGTCAAGATCCATGATCAAGGTCTGTTTCGCATATACATGACTTCTGTAGTGAAAAATTCCAATAGACAGTGGAACGAAAATCCATTTTTATGCATAGAGTTTTTGTCTTTGTGTAGTGTTTGGTTAAATTCAGTGCACATCTGTCTCCAATCCTCTGGGACGTTCAGTTAGTCTTTATTATTCTACCTATGTTCTGAGATTGTGTTGTATAAAAGTGTGCCAGTCATTACTGCCTCTGCACTTCTCTGAAATTTGACTCATTGGGCCTGTTTCATGACTTTATATCAGGCAGGAAAATGTTACATAAGTGCTTTAACACACACAAAAAACGTATTAATGATAACCTAAACATGCTTGTTAACTAGTCATTTATCACATCCTTGCTTGCCATGTTGTAGGGAAATGTTCTTTTTCATTGTTCCATATTTAGATTCAGTCTTCACATCTCTGTGTATTGAGAAGTGTGTCTTCTGCAAACTAAATGGGCAAAAACCTGATATACAAATTTCCTACATAAATTAAGTGCTTTAAAAAATATATGTACCTTAGACCTCCATTTATACTTGATTCCTGATAATTAAAAAAATTATAATTTCAGACAAGATTATCTGAATTCATAAAAAAGTGTGTTTTATGCAATATTTTCATTTAATTATGAAAAAGAAAGTTATCAAACCCAACTTGCACATATGTTTTAAGAAACCTCTTTGTAAGTTTAATGAAGAGTTGTACCACTCTTGGCAGCATCACCTGGCATCAAGGGTTTGCTAATAAAGAGGAATTTATGTCACGGTGGGAGAATTCTGTTCCATTCTACTTTCAGAACTTATTTTATGTTGGATAGATTACGGGGTGTAGAAGTATAAATGGCCTGTTTTAAGGTCAGATTCTAACTGAGATTTAAAGAGAGTTTGTTTTTTGGAACCTGGACCTTATTTATAGCACGCATTACTGTGTTAGCCTACTCACCCTAAAGGAGTTGGTTAGAACTTTCTTCCACAAAAATAATCATGCTTTGCACTTGCACATTTCCAAATTGTACAACCCAAAATGACCAAGTGACTAAGACCGTTGTAGACCACAGAGTAAAAGTCCTGCTCAGACTAAAACTGCCATTGGGCACTGCGGTGACGTTAGTGAAATCTGCGTTTGTTTTAAGTTGGACTAATAAGTTGGAACAGACAGTGGGATGTGCTGCGATGCACTGCACCACATTTCTGGTAGAGCAATTTGCAGGATATCAAAGCCCGAGTGTAACCAAAGTTGCAAAGATTCAGCAGGTGTACATGGACAAAACACAATAATAATGCTTTGCAAAGTAAAACTTCATCTATAAATTGACTGCTGAGAATGAAAATAAAAAAATCAAAATTAAAACTGCAGTATGGACTTTTTTGTCGTTTTGAGACTGCTGCTTTTTACTTTTAATATTACAAGGAAAAGAAAATATTTGCCTTCTCAGATCATTATTTTAGACATTTATGTTTTGTCCAGTTTGACTTAAAAAGTTTACTATTCTCAATGCTAGAACATTTTCTAAGTCTGAAGAGTAATTGTTTCTATTATTAATTAACTTCCAGAGATAACCAAGCAACATTTAAAAGAGATGCATTGGCAACAAAGAAAATGTGCAAGATGAATACCAGGTTCTATTCAGGGTTAGCTTAGGGTTAGACTGTCAGAACCACTAAGAGACTGAAAGCGGTTCATGTTATTTATTGAAATAGAAGCAAAGGACGTGGCTGGAGGACCAGGCAAGTCGGGTCTGGCAGGAGCTGGACTGACTGGAACAGGAGAGAGCTGGACTGAGGGTTGGCTGATTAGGCAGGTAAGACGACAACTGGGAGGGAGTTCAGGGCTGGTGGACCAGATGACTGAACAGGCTGGAGGTGAGTGAGGGCTTCTTATATATGGATCAGAGACCAATCGTTGCAGAGCAGCAAGGGTGGGCCTGAGTGGCGATGATGATTGCCCTACATAGACTCTCAAGAATAAACAGTAAAATGAGGGGCTTGGTAAACAAACTGAAATGTTTCAGAAGCAGTTTATAAGATTACCTGACAGAGGTGGTTTACCAGGAATTTTTACATAGGTTATTGGACCAAAGCGAAAGCAAAGCCTCAGAGATGTAAATAAAGGACAACAATCCCTCCACCAGGGATTGTTTCACCCACAGGACCACATAGTAAGGCAAACTCTAGACACCAAAAGCAATTTAGGATGACATCAAGGAGTGTGGACACTTCAGCAATGGGGTAAGTAGATGTAAACACACAGATCGTCTTAACATTGGACACAATGGGAGAAACAGAGCTTACAGTGTCCATAGTCCAAATGCTCTGGTTTGTGAAACAGTGCACATCAGCAGAGGAGAAGAAAGGGAAGCAGAACACATCTAGAATTCCTGAAGTAATAAACAGGGTTTAGGTACATGAAGCAAGGTTTAGAGTCAAAATCCAAGTAGCCTAACTTAGTGTAGTCAGGGAACAGGCAGGGACGATGATCAGCTATATAAACAGGAACAAGTGAGTGTGGAACAGGAGTTTCTAAAGGCAGAACTACAGGTGGTAGGAATCAGCCTTTAGCAGGAGCAGATGGAGCAGAGCAGAGGGGCAGCAGTAAAGGTGGAAAATATAAGCAGGAGTGGGAGAGGCAGAGTAGAGGAGCAGCATTGAACATGGCGGGAACAGAGAACTCAAGGAGAACAAAATATTTCGTACTTTAGTATATATAATTTACAATTGTTCAAATTCAGACAGTGAGATGTTAAACTGAAAACATTTTTTTTTCAGTGGAATGTAAATTGAAAACGTCAGTGGCAAATCAACATCAGTGAAGGGGGTGAATATGAATGACCAAGACAAATAAATCCATGTCTTTTATTTCCTTCAGCAGCCACATACACATTTTTATCCCCATTCAAAAGTGTGCTGTTTCTACAAAGTATGTAGTGTCATTTGAGTTGAGACCTATAGTTGTCAACTGAATAAAAATGAATGTAATTCATATGTTGAACAGTAGAGCTCATAATTTTTTTTTTTTCTCTGAGACAGACAACCAGGAGTCGTGCTCTAGTGTCAACATCTCCTCACAGCAGCAGTTGTTTTTGATTTGGCTTGCTGTCCAATCAGTCTTATCACTAATGAGGTAGAGTTGACCATCTGTGGCATGGAATCAGCTGGAACAACAATCACTTTGTTCATCTGATGCCAGGTTCCACAACAGTCATTAGTCTGTTTGTGACAGCAAACCCAGATCCATGTTTTATCCTCTCTTCCACTGGGTACCAACAGTTCTGTCACACACAATTAAGTGACTGTGTTCGTAGCACAATGACATCAGAAAGTACTATTTTGTTACATTTTTGGCATTTATCTTCCACCTGTCACTACAGATTGTTAGTTGCTGTCTGACTGGAAATACATGGTTTGAAATAGTATACACAGTTGAAACTGGAAGTTAAAATACACCGAATAAAAAGACAACTTTTTTTCCCTCACTGTCCATCAGATCAAACTATTATTTTCAGTTGAATTCATCAAAATGATTTCTATTTGCTAAATGCCACAATAAAGAGAGACAGCGCATACCAGGTATATCATATTTACAGTATTTATTATAGTTTCAGAATCATGCATTTCCAATGTGTTGTTGTGTCTTGTGTCTTGGCTCAAATGTGTTTTTCTTTCTCAAGCTTTTTACAATCGTTTGCTGGAGTTCTGGTCTATTTCTCCTGATAAAACTGGTGAAACTGAGTCAGGTTTGTAGGTGGCCTTACTCAGACACACCTTTTTTTTTCAGATCTGCCCGCTATAGGACTGAGACAACGACTTTGTGATGACCACAACAAAACTTTGACTTAATTGTCCCTGAGCCACATTGACTGTATGTTTAGGGTCGTTGTGGGAGAGGACCATTTGCGCCAGAGTTTAACTTCTGCTTCAATGTTTCTGCACAATGTTCTTAACCGATGTACAATAATTTATGAAATGTAGTTCCCCCTCCTGCAGTAAAACATGATCACAACATAATTCACAAACACACACACACACATATATATAATATATATATATATATATATATATATATATATATATATATATAATAAAACCATGTCCCTTTCATTTACCCATGCTCCAACAGCTTGACCCTGCTGTTCTAAGCCACTAATTTTACAGAATCCTTGGGGTCCATTTGCAAAGTGTAATATTTTTATGGTGTTTTTTGAATTATTTCTTCTTCCTCTGAGTGGCCCTTTCACCCATGTTAACACATAACATTCTTTATTAAGCTTTAGCCAGCATTTTCACAAGGTGTTTTACTTTTGTCCTGAGCTTGGTGCACACCACAAAGTTTATTGAAAAAAAAAGAGGCTTGGAGGAACATTCAAACATCTGAATATTTATCTAGAACTGTCACAAAATTTGGAAAGAAACTGGCTGGGTGAGGCTACCGAGAGGCTGACGGAGAGATTGAAGGAGCCACAAGAACTTAAAAACCCTATTTCTTCAAACTTTTCAAGTTCTAAACACTAAATTATTTCTAATTAATGGAAATCTGAAGGCCTAAATAAAATATTGTGCAAACTTTAATTATTTTATCACAAAATTTTGAACAAAATGTTCGGCACTAAAACAATGCCCAAAAATCACAATATGATATATTTAGGAAATTTGCAACATAATGTGTTAATTATACCAAGTCAAGATCCTGGTGAATAATACACTCCTACTGTCATGCTTGCCCTTGTTCTATCGCCAGCAGCAAAATCCAAAGAAGCACAGACACCATATACTTTTAATTAAGCTCTCATTTTTTTTGTTTGCCACTAGGTTTACTGTGCCTGCTCTGTGTTCTTTTTTCTGGATTCACTATCAAATTGAAATTACTGAAAAAAAGCTAGTGAAATGGGTTGACTTGTTTTTTGAAGTAAACTGAGAGTTGCAGTAATCGAGCCGACTAAAATTAACACATGGATAAGTTTGTCCTGTAGGGACATTATTAGTGTTGGGCTAGTTACCAAATCATGTTACTGTCTCAACAATGTAACTACTTGAAGTTACTTTCGGAAAACTATCTTAAATATTTAACACAACTCATAAAACACTAACTTATCAATTTACATTTTACACAAGTGTTACACCACAAATTTTGCATTTCAACACTCTTTTATAAAACTTTAAGTCTCAAGTGCCTTTTCATGGCTTCTATCTCATGGTAATGTTTGCTAAATGACATCAAAAAAAGATACTGAAAGCACTCATCACAATGATGGTTGACAAAGATGAAACTCCTGAGACTGAACAGTGTTTAAACAGTTGGTGAAGAAAACAGTGCGAATAATGAGGTTGTTGTAATATGGGTTAGTGGAAGCATGTAGATATTAAATAGAAGAGGCCCCAGGATGGAGCCCTGGGGGACACCACATGTGATTCTGTCTGTTCGGATGGAAAATGGCCTATTGACACAAGAAATTTCCTGTTCTTCAGGTAGGACTCAAATCAGCAAAGTACCTTTACCAGAGAGTCTGACCAAGCTCATCTGTCATTCCAGTAATATTATGTGATCAACAGTGTCAAATGCTGCACAGTGGTCAAACAAAATCATCACTGTGGTTCTGCCACAGTGTCTATTTACCCAGATGTCATTGAAATCTTTGACAAGGGCAGTCTCAGTGTTATAGTGAGCACAGAAACCAGATGGAAAAATAGCTAAGCAGTTAGTCATTGTTAGGAAACTATCTAACTGTTGAAACACAGCTTTTTCAACAATCTTGCTGATGTATGGAAGATTAGAGGTGGTACAAATATCTTTACTAAAATGTACCAAAAAACCAAAACTAATGAAGATACATGTAAACAGCAGTATTTTATACACTCATTTATACTGTTTCTCAGCAAAAAAAAGCTGATTTGTGGGTGAGTTGGGCTTTAAATAATTTAGAGTTGCAACAAGGTTTTTGCATCTTTTTAGTTTTAATTTCCATCAAACTGTTTGATCTGTTTCAGTTAAAATATAGAGGAAAAATTTCACTTTAAAGATGGAAAAAGTGTGAAAAGGATTTACAATTGTCTCATTTTTATGGCAGAACCAAACATTGATGTGAACCCTTTTGAGTGCCACTGTGTGAACATAACTTTGATGTGACTGGGCAAAGTGTTTAATAACATAAATTGCACTTATGTGGTTTTACATCTTACATAAGCACACAAAAATGTTCAGATATGTATAAAGCAACTGAAATATTACAATTTTAATAAGTAGAAAAATCCTGACCTAAAACTGTTTTTATTTTTCCATTAACAATGTTTAACATAACACCTGCCTTCTAATACAACATGTTGGTTCACTAACAAATCTTACAAGGCCTTTTGGGAGCGAGCAGGCAGCAGTGGAATCAAAAGCTGTTGTTTGTTTGGATGGTTAGTTGTAGACTTAACAGCTCCGGGCTAACATTCACAAATGTCCCTACCCACTCTATAAGACACTCACGTCCATATGTAAAAAAGTACACACACACATGCACTTACATCAACAATATATCTAGCAAATTTACAGCTTGGTGGATCTCTTGATTGTGTTTTCAGCAAAGTCCAATTGGCCTCTTTTCAAAGCGCTGTTGAGCATATTCCCTGTCTGTGTTTTCTTTATCATCCTATCAGGATATTTCCCCTGATAGCTAGCCTATTGCAAGAGAGAGAGAGAGCGAGAGAGAGAAAAAAAGTATTCAGATAATGAATCGACATCTACCTCCTTTTTCACTGTCATACATTTTAGAAACTCCTGCAAGGTCATATCTGCTCTCCTGTCCCACTGTGTGTGCATCAACAGTCATCTAGAGGATGTTCAATGAATGCAAAAATGTTTTTGGACTTTTTGCAGTGTCACAATGTTCCATTATCCTTCAGTGGAAGTTTTATTCAACAATGAGAGAGATGGTATTAGAAGGAGGACAAAGACATATAGACAGATAATTAAGGTTGAGCTGGTTGGGCAGGAGGAATAATCAATACAAATTAGGGAAGTCTGTGTTTTGTGTCGCTCTAACAGCTTGTTCTAGTTCAATGGGGACAAACTCCAGACTCCCTGGTAGAGCCACAGCCAGATTGATGTTCCAGTTTATTGAGATTTAGCGAGTCTACATGGATTTGAGTGGTCCTTTGTGTAGTTTGTCACTTGTCACGATAATGAATAAAAGATGACAGGTTCAGTGCCAACTGTTCTCACTTTGCTGCTCTCAGCTATAGACAGCCAAACTTCATGACAAGGGCAGCCAAGGGATCTAAATATGACAGCGTTTTTGAGCCAGAATTATCATCAAACAGAGAGAGGCCACACTAAGAGTGCACCTTCGTGTATCTAAGGACTCCTAAATGTTAGTGTGTCTCAGAAGTACCATGTAACATGTCAGCCCCAAATTAACAGCACAAGCAAGAGAATTTTTAAATTATATTGTTAAAGTCTGTACTGGAATTTGAAGTCTTCACCTAGATTAGGATGGCATGATCAGGATCATTTTGACATGTAAGCCAAAAAGCTACATTTTTCTCTAACCAGAAAATTATCTGTAACACGTTTGCAATGTGGCCTACAAGGCCTGTGGTAATAGTACTTTCTTTATGCCAGTTTTCCATGAAGGCCATGTTTGTGGAGTTCATAACTAATAGTTGTCCTACCTGCAAATTCTCCCTCCAAAGCTCCATCTCTGAGCATGGATTGACCAGTGCTTTGTGACCTGTTCAATGGTTAAAACCTCTAAGGCCTTCACAAATAGCTGTATTTATACAGAAATATGGTTAATTTTTGTTGTTGCTTTTTTCTTGTGTCACACTAAAAGTGTTTGAATAAAAATTCATGTCAGTGTCAGGATTTCCCTGTTCCTGCTCTTCTATTCACAGGCCCTCCCTTACCTGCTGATGAGCTCACTGCTCTCATCTGTGCTTCTGCTCTTGCTCGCGTCTGACGGCTCCCATCCAAGCTGTTGCTTACATAAACACCTGCTCTGCACTCACTCTGTTGACAATCAGTTGTCGACCACTGTCACAGCCTTTGAGCGGTCATGTCTGATATCCTAATTATGTACCTGGCCTTTCAGCTTGGCTTCTGACCATCTATTTTCCTTGCTTTCTGACTGTGTTGAGTGTTTCTCTACATGTGCATTGGACCGCTGCTTCACATACGTGGATATTGATCATAGCCTTGCAGATTTTGGATTTGTTCTACCTCTTTGTCACTCTCTGTTGCCAACTTGGGCTGCTTACCCAACCACTGAATTAAGGACTACAGATAAAGTGATTATTTTGACTGTCCCATGTTGAAGCAAGATCTTTTTAATGGTGAGTGTATATCAGTGCTGAGGTAGAAAAGTTGTAATTTAAAGGGGCTTCTGTTTTTGTCTTTATCAAACTGACCCTGAAAAGAACCAGCGGACTTGCATCTTCTTACTTAATGGAATGTTCAAAGTTTTTATAACTTAACACCTGTTTACCTCCCTATGGTTTCACCAGTTTGGGTTTCCGGGGTGTAGAGTTTCCTTTTTTGTGCAGTCCTGTTGGTGAAAAAATCCCTAGTAAACTAACACTTTTATCTCTTTTACTATCAAAGCTTCAAGTATTGCAGACAATAAAGGTCTGAGCCTCCGAAGAGGAAAGCCTGGAAAACAATCCCTGCTGGAGTCTGACCTGAAACCGGCCTTTAAGAAGCATCATTGTTCTTGCTTGCACATCCATATAGTTACTGTCAATAAAAAAAAAAATGTTTAACCTTTACCAAATCTTGTTTTCTGTTTTGATTTAAAAAAATTGAGCAAAAATCTCTTTCCTTTACTTTAAGTATGTTGGTCTATCCTGTTAAATTCCAAATAAAATTTAGAGGTTGTGGTTTTTATGTGACAAAATGTGCAAATGTTTGATAAAAACTTTTTTGCAGGGGTTGAAAGTTTAAAGCACTTAACTTACTCTAAGTGGGTATGGGTTTGACCAGAAAAGGGGTGGTAGTTTTGGCTCCGATCCAGCAAACGGAAAGGAAAAAGTTGCAAAGACAGAACTAACAAATGAGAAAATATGGGGATTCTGTAAAAGAACTTGGAGAGCAATATCAATTTCTTAAAGTGGACTCAGCATGCTTTTAAATTCTTCATGTAAATCATTCAGTTGTGGTTTATAAAGAGTGGAACTAAAATTGTAGGTCTGAACTCATTGTAGCTGTACAGGCTCCTCTCCCACCCCTGTTCTGAGGAATGTAGATAATAAGTCCTTTTTGTACGGTCTCTTTAGATCCCAGAACCTTCCGCTCCCCCCTCTCAGCCAATCTTGTAGTTTAATAGAGATTTGATAGCCTATCATGTATGTCTCCAGCAACTGTCTGACAACTTAATACCTATTCAGTAGAATCTTTTTCAAAAAAAATAATTTTAAGTATTCAATCAAAACAATCTGACCTGAGAAGTACATATAGAGCAGAAATGAAATGCTTGCACTTATAAGAATACCTGATGCGGTTCCTGCACGGCATGGAATGCAAATGCTCACCTTGTCTGACTGCTGCAGAAGTTACTGACATAAGGTTTTGGATTTTGCCTCGGGCAGAATACATTACCCCTAATGGCGGTTTAACTGTTGATCTCCAGGTAGAATCGGTGCTTAGCTTCCGAACAGGAGACTGCAATCGAGTTAATCACTTAAGACAAAAAGTATTAAAGTGAGGAAACATTTCTCCCATTGAAGCAACGAGAAGTTGAAGACTCTCAGAATGAGCCGTTTCCTGACCCGTAAACTACCTGAGGAAAGCCTGCAGTAAGCACCAAATGACACCTGTCTCTGGTGCACATCAAGCTCTATGGAGCGTGTCTAAGTGGGCGCACTGGGATGGATAGGCTGATGACCTGTCCAGGGTCGACCCTGCCTCTCGGCCGATAAATGCTTCAGATATGGACCAGACCCCCCGCGACTCTTCAAGGAGAAGCGGGATACAAAATGGATGGAATTTTTTATTTACCTGGACTCTGTGCTTAGAGTTGGAAAAAAAAAATCTGTGCATTTACTTCAAGTGGTCAGAGGGAGGTGTGAATACTAATCTGTAAAAATGACGGACAGCCTTCAGATTTTTCCATCATCGTTCTAGAATAAGGGTCAAATATGGAAAATCTTCGATTTACCCGACCCCTGATGCTATGTTTAGCAATGCATTTGAAAAACCATCCATACAACAAATTTAATGCTACCATAATGAGATGAATAGGTCTTCAGTTCTAATCAGTTGCTTGCCATCATCAGTGTGTGAATGTGTGCGCGAATGGGTGGATGACTGAATGTAGTGTAAAGCGCTTTGGGGTCTGTAGGGACTGAGTAAAGCGCTATACAAATGCAGGCCATTTACCATGACCATTTAATTATATGACACTGATTCACAACAGATGTTCCACACAAGACCCTGAGGTTGTTACGAAGTGTGGTACTACTATTATCATAACGTGATTGAATGCGTTTAGACCATGTGTTCTCTAAGACTAAAAACTGAAAAATAATATAATTTATGTGATGGAACTATTAAAAGGTGTATGTCATTGGAGAGCTAAAATACAGAGCATATAAAACTAACACAAGCAGAAGGTCAGATGGTAATGCAATCAAAACAATGACCAAGAGGCAAAAAAATGCCTCATTTTAGCATTATCTGAAGCTTTCACATCACTGTGTCCATCATTTCCATAGTCAGAAGGAAGTGACCACTCAATCAGACAAAGTCTTTCAGCACATCCGTCTTGATGCTGGCAGAGGTTACTGAAGCTCTCATCATTTACTCTAACAAAAAGTACATTCCCCACAGATGCGGCTAAACTACCATGAAGAATAAAATTTAATAGGGCACTTCACATAGGCTCTGATGCATGGAGATGGTATAGAGAATTCTGTGGGATCCAACAATTGAACATTTCCACTGTTCCACTTGTACCTTCGGCATTCCTAAATTTGGACAACAAAATTACAGGGAGAAATAAAGATGGCAGATTCACTCAATGTTTAGCTGCAAGTCCATGACCTTATTTAGAAGTTCCAGGGCAAGAACTGTGATGTACTAGTTTAAAACAATGTAATAGATAGAGAAATCTAGAAAATATAACCAAAACAGTATACAAAAAAATGTGCATAACACCTGAGGTGACTAATTAATGCTTTAAAAAAAAAAAAAACATTTTTATAGACTCTAAATGAACAACACACGGCATTTAAGGGGTAAAAAAGTGGAATTTGCATAGGTCCTCCTTAAAGTTTCGTTTATATATCAGAATTCTGACATTCTGACCTTAGCTAAACATGTTTTGTTCATGTGCATGAAACTGAATCTTCAACTTCTGTCAGAGTACTTATTTCACCAAACCAAACATCTTTGACACATATAATATTGTGGTATATTAGTGGTATACTAAATATTTCTTAATGTAGTAGTTGCACTAATTAACAGTTTGGAATGGTGCAAAAGAAAAGCATAACAGGAGTTTGTGTGATGTCCTTCTCCATATGAGAGCTAAAGTCATTTCATTTTCATGGCCTCATGCATACGCACCGTAATTCAAAACACTATACAGTAAAAAGGAAGCACCTCTAAGGAAAATCCTATTAAAAACACAAACAAAAAAGAAATTACAAACTTATTACAGTAGCAGTAATGAATATATAACGAGTAATAAGCAGACATATAATTTATTACTTATTAAAATGCAAAGAACTGAATAAAAATGAGCTTCTAAAACAAGCACTGGCGTTTACAGGGTTGTCACATTCAGTCCTGGTTTAAGGGAGTTAACAGTTTCTGCTATATAAGATTTTCATGGATTTCTTTTGAGAGTTGAGAAAGACAAACTAAAAGCTGACTCTTGTTTAGTTATGGGCCTGGAAACACTGAGCAAATATGTATCTGATGACCTGTAGTAGTTCTTGTTTTGTTTTTTTTGTCTTTACTTGGCTGCAAAGCAAATTTCCCTACAGGGGCAATAAAGTTGGAATACATAGCATCAGGAAGATTTTTACTGACACCCTTAAAGTCACAGTAATCAAGACTCCTAAGAGTAGATGCATTCACCAGTTTTTCACTAGTCTTGCTTCGACAAGAATTTATTTAACTAATTTTGACAATTTATTTGAGACATTAGTAGGCTGATTTAGTAATAGATTTTGGGCTTGTTGTCTAAGAAGCATCTCAAAAACAGAATAAATTATCTAAAATTATTAGAGAATTAAATAGCATTTATTATTTAAAAGAATTTATATCAAATTTTAGCTTTGGCTATACCTGAATGTTTTAGGTATTCTATAGAAGGCTGGGAATTTACAAGCTGGTTTTTGTATGTAATCTGAAGTGTGGTATTGTACATGATTTTTACTTTTATAAACAGTCCAGTGGAAACTAATGAGGATCCAAATAAATGAACCAATATACAGTCGGTGCAGATGTCGTGAGCACGCAGTGAGTTATGATGTGTCTTTGGGGGAACAAAAAGGGGGAAACCCACATAACTGTCAGGTTTATGGCCATTACCCTGTCTATGTTTAAGACTAGGCTTAAAATCTTCCTTTTTGATAAAGCTTCTAGTTATACTGACAGGTTATCCGTAGCTATCTCAGTAGTTATGCTGCTATAGGCTTAGACTGTTGGAGGACAGGCTGAACAATTTTTCTTTACTCTGCTACTTTTCTCTTCTACTACTCTTCAGATGTATTTTTTGTTGTTATTTCGGCCATTAATCTTGTCTTCTCTGTGGTTTTCTTTCCATAGAAGCTCCACCTGGTCTGGTATCCTCAGCTAGAACGCCCTGCAGGATGGGGAGCATCAATTCAGATGACGTGACTGAACATCCTCCCTGTGCTTTCATCAACTTTTTACTTTATTTGCTATAGAAAGTACTCTTACACAACTTCATTTTGTTCTTTTTGTTTCTCTTCTCAAACCTCCAGACAGTCATTATAGATGGCTCCTGATACCGAACCAGGTTCTGTTGGAGGTTTCTTCCTGTTAAAGTGGAGTTTTTCCTCTCCACTGGTGCTTTATGCTTGCTCAGTATGAGGAATTGCTGTGTGCATTAAAGGATTTTTTTTTCAACCTGCATCTTATTTTTAGCATTTATTACATTTTTTTTCTTACTCACGCAAGTTTGGAGCAACTTGGAGTCCCTCAGAAGAAGTTTATATCCAGCTGTGATCAGTGTATATCCATAAAAAGGGAGTGGTTGCAGTAGGAGATGTGCTGTCTTTAAAAAGATATTATATATGGAAGTAAATCTGTGCCATCGGATTTTGAATTAGAATTTTTAGCACCAAATATTTTAACATCCAATTTTTAACACTGAATTTTTTTTGCATCTAAATCAGATTTTGAATTCTAAAAGCCATCAAATTTCTAGCACTGAATTTGTTTGCTTATGACATTTTTTTTTTTTACATTTTTCAAAAATTCAACATCTCAAAAAAATGTATGTAAAAAATTCAATGTAAAAAATTATCTGTCTAAAAAATTCAGTGTAAAAAAAATTCAACATCTAAAAAAAATTTAATGTAAGAAAATTCAATGTCAAAAAAATTCAGAGTCAACATCTGGGGTAACAAAGAAGCAGCAATCAATCCCTGTATCAATCATCTAACATCCAGCTAATCAAGTTACACTCCATTGGTCAAGTGATGCCAAAACAGGAAGGTGGTGAAGTTCAAGTAAGCTCCGGTCAGCGCTCAATTCACGAGTATCTTAATCATCAGTAAGTATTTGCAGTTACTGCCTTCCTTCCTAGCCTCTGATTGGATATAACTTCTCTCCCATGATTGGCTATTTCTTTTAGGGACTAGTCCAACCTTTTCTTGGCTCTGATTGGCTACAAGAATTGGCAGCCATCCCAGATTTACAGCTTATTTGTATTCTAGCAGCCACGGCTACCTGAGCTGATAGCTGTACAACCTGCAGCTGTTGCACATCACAAGACACCACTGGGGGAAAGAAAGTCTCTCATCCCATATAAGAGCACACACTGATAAGAGTGCCACATATACTTTTTTGGGTTCTGTTGGTGGAAGGACTAATAATTCAAAAACAACCTCCACCAAATTGCTGTGACGTTTTGTAGTTGCTTGAGAGACTTTCTAGCCAATTAGAGGCAATAACAGGCGGGACTAGCCCCTAAAAGGAAGCCAATCATGCAAGAAATTTTCTATTCAATCAGAGGCGAGGAAGGAACTGCCAATACTTCGTGATTATTGAGATATTTGTGACTGGAGCACTGATCAGAGCTTACTTGAACTTCACCGCTTTCCTGTTTTGATGTCACATGGCCAATGGTGCATAATTTGATTGGCTGGATGGTGGATGATTTGATACAGGGATCGATTGCCCCAGATGTTGACTCTGAATATTTTTGCACTGAATATTTTAAGACATCAATTTTTTTTTACATTGAATTATTTGAGATGTTGAATTTTTTAACACTGCATTTTTTTAGACATCAATTTTTTTTACATTGAATATTTTTACACTGAATTTTTTGAGATGTTGAATTTTTTTATGACTGAATTTTTTGAAATGTCGAATTTTTTAACACTAAATTTCTTTAGACATCACATTTTTTTACATTGAATTATTTTAGGCATTGGATTTTTTTACACCGAATTTTTTGGATGTGGATTTTTTTTGCACAGAATTTTTTCAGACATCAAATCTTTTTACATTGAATTTTTTTAGACATTGAATTTTTTTTTACATTGAATTTTTGGAGATGTTGAATTTTTTTACACTGAAATTTTTTTAGACATTGAATTTTTTTTACATTGAATTTTTTGAAACATTGAAAAAAATTTCAAACAAAAAAAATCAGTGCAAAAAATTTGATGTCCTTTAAAATTCAAAGTGTGATTTAGATGCAAAAAAAAAAAAATTAGTGTTAAAAATTGGATCTAAAAAAAACTGGCACTAAAAATTCGAATTCAAAATCCGATGGCACAAATTTACTTCCACAATTATATGCCCCAAAACGCCTTCATTTAAGCAGTGTTTTGTTATTAAACTTTAGCATTACTTCCCTCAAAGTTCAGAATGTCTCAGAACGGCTTCTTTGTTCTCTTCTCAGAGAGCTGCAATGGCAGGCAGCTACGTCATCAATGAAATCGCCATTTAGTGTAAATTGGAATCAGTTGGATTAAAAGCCTGTGAAAACCCCAGAAGCTTACACCACAGCAACTCCGGGAAATGTAAAACTCACAGGGGAATATCACTAAATTTTCATACCAAAACATTGGTTTAATGAAGAAGTTTTGGGGCAAATAATACCTTATTACAGGCAGCAAGTCTCCTGCTCCCTTTGACTCCCATTATATGGATTTACGCTGATCGTGACTGGATATAAACTTCTTCGGAAGGATTTCAAGTGGCTCCAAACTTGTTTGGGTGAGTAAATTAACTAAATAAATGCTAAAAATAAGGTCCAGTTTGAAAAAACCCTGAACTTTCCCTTTAAGAACAGGTGAACAAGCATCAAACTTTTTGGTAGGGTTGGCAGACTATATTGACCCCCACAGCAGCAGACTTTGTGTAAGCACAACACAAAGCAGAAATTTACTCACACATTTGTTCCTCCTGGGCCCCCTTAACTCATGACAATCAGTGAATTACTGTGCATGGCCTGTGGTCGTGGCAACGACTTGTGGCTGAGAGTGAGACGGCTAGTGTCACTGAGACGTGGAGCTTGGACTGGAGTGTGACTCAAGCTGTCTTGTGGAATATGTTAATAAGACTGTGGCCTGAAGTGTGACTGGATGTGTGCCTGTGACAATGCCAATTAGCACAAAGGCTGGAGATGTCTGTATGTTCTGTGGAAAAGCTATGAGTCCCCAGAATTGTTCCTGTAACAAGAATTTTGGGGTATTTTGGGTTTTCATTGTTATACCTTGCGTTTAGACAGACACATTTTTATGTCCTGGCAAATTCTAACACACCTTTCTGTAGCAATATTTCACTTACATCATCTGATCACAAACCAGCACAGGGAACCATTTAATAATAATTCTGCAATTGTGTTGTGAAATGACTTTATTGTTTGAATGTTAAAAATTCTGTTGGTTTCCTCATTCTGAAACTGTGATGTGAGACGTGATCCGTTGAAAGCCTGTCAGTGATACTGACGAGACCCGACACTTTCATATGAATAAGCACAAAGTTGTGGGAGATGCTTCATGCATGTGAACTATCATTTCAAATCCAACAAAGACACAAAGAGATCAGACGAGGACATGATTCAGTGTAATGCTCACTGGGTTGTTGCCATTGCCACACTGGGGAATATTGCTTTAGAGTCAGTCGTAACAGCTGACCAAATCTGTCTTCATCTGCAGTGAAATAGTTTTTTACAACAAGAATATCAAATTGGAGTAATTGTAACAATTTTTTTGTCTGTTAGGGAATGAAAAATTAACATTAAGGAAATATATTCTTTAAGTAGATAAATTATAAAAGTGCTGAGCAAAAGTATTTGTCGAGAATCTATTAAACAAATTAAATTCTTTAGAGTGCTGAGTACTTTGAGCCAAAAAAGAGAGAACAATGGTATATCAATGATGAAATAGCAAATTATATTTAAAATAGGCCCATACACATACACTTTTATTCATCAAACGAACAATGTTAAAGGTAGAAAAGGCAGTATGCATAATGCATTATGAATAATTGCTAATTAGTATTCACATTACTTTATTGTGGTCAACATGGGCACTCATTTAAAGGTGTTTCCCTTAAGGATGTAATGTACCCTCGAATAAAAGGAACATATATTTTTAGGACTCACGGGTGAATTTCATAGCTGTCAGGTTCCCTGTTTACTCCAATATTTTACCTCTCTTTCCTGCTGTCCTCCCGTATTATTATTATTATTATTATTATTATTATTATTATTATTATTATTATTATTATTATTATCCTATTTTAATATAAAAACATCCTGTGCCTTTCTTAAAGGTCCAGTGTGTAACATTCAGCTTTTTATTAATTAAAAAAAATCAAGTACTGCTTTCATAAATATGTATTTTACCAAGGTCTAATTACAGAAAGCGTTCCCGTGTCTTAGAATACGTTCTTTAAAGATACATAAGGGGCACAGCCCCCCATCTGAGACTGCCATGTTACATCGCCATCTTTTAATACGTTAGCCGAAAGGGGTTTAACTTTTTTGCTTTACGTGTTTTAACGAGTTATGCCGGGGGGAGAGGTGAAGAGAAGAAACGGGCAACGAGCATGGAGGACCATGGATCATAGTTTTTAATGTCAATGGAGGACCATCCGTACTCTTTGCCCCGTGAGAGGGAGGAAACCATACCACAGAAAAGAAAAATAAATAACCTGGGAGAAAACAAGAATCAACATCGGTGGAGCGTTTACCAGATGGAGAATATTCATGACGGACATAAACTTGAAGACGACGCGAGGTTGCAGGCTTTCTGCTGGACAGGTAAGTTAATTAAATGAAACAATTAAGTTTATGTTAGCGTTATGTTTGACACAGGACCGGTTAGTCCAGCAAATAGTTTATCTTCCGTTTAACTCAGACAATTTACTCTGCGGCTTCCGTAGTAGTAATGACATAATGACATAACGGCGAGAAACCAGAGAACACTGCTCAGTTGATTGCATTCACTGAGCACACCACTAGTTAGAGGTAATTTCTCACTCGGGGGCTTTAACTAAATTGTGACTAGCCTCACAAGAACTGCCCCCAGATCTTGCTTAGTTAGCACCGAGCACGGGAATAATACTGAGATGGATGGTCCTGATGAAAAAGTAATTTCCAATGTATTCCCATTTACAAAAATCTTAAATAAGAGTTGTTGCATTAGTCTGCATCTGCCCTTTCATTTGTGCCTCACTACAGCTTCTCATTGCGAAAACAAATCAGCTTCATGGACTTCAGCTATGGGGAGATTTTTCAGCTGCAGAACAGACAAAATAAAGGAAAAAAAATCATGAAGAAACAGATACTTTTCTGTTAGTTTTGATTAATAATGGCATTTATTCATGTGTATCAGACCGACTATGTTTAACCCTGAAGGGGGTTTAATTTAGTGCTTGATATTCAAAAATTATTATGAGTATTATTGGCTAAAATTTTTTTTTTATATAAGCTTAAAAATACTATAAGCTTAAGAAGGCTTAGCAAGAGTGTACCTAGGAAGTTTTTAAAGAGGGCTAAATTAGGGCCGGTGATGATCTTGGAGTGTCCCACCAAAATAAAAGCAGCGCTATTGTACAAAAGGGGCAGGGGCCTGGAATGAGTGACAACAGACTCACAACATGGGGGTCAAAGATTGACATCTACATAAATATATACATTTAATTAATAATTCTACCTAATTAAAGCTATACATCTCTTATTTCATCATTCATTACAAATATTATCTAAGATGTGATAATGTAGCCTCTTCATAATTGCAGAACATAATGAGATGCAGCAGAAAGGCCAGGGTTAACATCAATGACAAATCAATTACTAATTCAATAATCTGAATTATGTATTGATAATATTAATAACAAGTATTCATTGGTGCTCTACAGTGTACAGTGCTTTTAAAGTGGATAATTTGCACTAAATGTGAGAAGTGAAAACCTAAAGATCAACATGTTCAGTAACAAACACAAGATAAATGTAAGAGAACACATACTAGCATATAGCCATTATAAATAGATACTGGTTTGTAGCATGCAAGTATGTTATCCTACATTTTGTACACACACACTGTAGCAGGTATTTTGGCTCTTTCTTCCATTAAGATCTTCTTTCCAGCTGTGATGTGTTGGGGCCGTCGCTGGGCAACAAAGACTTTCAACTCCCTCTATATATTCTCTGTTAGATTGAGGTCTAGAGACTGGCTACGGCACTCCAGATCCTTGAAATGCTTTATAAGTAGCCACTTGTTGCTCGGGCAGTATCTTTGGGTTCATTGCCATGCTGGAAGATTCAGAAGTTTTTTTCCCAAAATCTCCCTTTACATGGCCCCATTTATCATAATTTTTCCACCCCATACTTCACAGTGGGTATGGTGTTATTGGGATGCAGCACAGTGTTCTTCTTCCTCCAAACACGACAAGTGGTGTGTATACCAAAAGGTTCTATGTTTGTCTCATCTCACTAGATCAAATTATCTCAATCTCCCACTAGATCATCCTTATGGTGTCTAGCAAATTTTAGATGGCTCTGGACATATGCTAGGTAGAGCAGAGATGGGATCTTCAGGTGAGATCTTGCATAGAGCCCGAGGCTGAGAGATATTATCAGTGATCTTGTATTGATTCCTTTTCTAAATAATTGCTCCAACAGTTGATTTCTTCTCACCAAGTTGCTTGCATATTTTAGATAGGCTTTTGTGCAGGTGTATAGTATGGTCCCTGGTATCTTTAGACAGCTCTTTAGTCTCGGCCATGGTGGAGGTTGGAGTCCGACTGTTTGAAGGCAGTGACAGGTGTATTTTATACAGCTAATTAGTTCAAGCAGGTGCTGAGAGGTGGATAGAAGAGTATCTTAAGGAAGATGTACCAGATCTGTGAGGGTAAGAATCCTTGCTTGTTTGTAGGTGCTAAATCTTCATATTCTGCGCTATAATACAAATAAATTCTTTAAAATCATACAATGTGCTTTCCTAGATTTTCTTTTTACATTCCGTCTATCACAGTTTAACTAAACCTGAATGAAACTGTACCTTGATGAAAATTACAGAGCTCTCTCATCTTTTGAAGTAAGACAACTTGCACAATTTCCGGATGACAATTTCTTTTCTTTTTTTTGTTCCACTGCGTATAGTGCATCCAAATGAGATACTTCTTAACCAAATCTGTGTTTCTTCCCTTTGAATAATGATGTTTGATTGGCTTTGAATGTTGAAATCCTGATCTGAAGATTATTTCTCATTATTTGCAAGTTGAAAAAAAAACAAATGATGTGGTGCTCATGACTGCTAACAACTTAAGAAATTGAAAATGTACTTCTCTTAACATATTTGTTCCAACACTAAATAAACAAATACAGATTATACAGTAACATGTTTGCCACTTGTCATAGGCGTCGATTCTGTATCCTAATGGCCTCAGATAATGGATTGGTGACATTGCTTTTATACAACAGTTCTACAAGCTTATTTTATTTTTCTAACAATAGTTATTGACAATAGATTATGAGTTGTTTGTACATTCAAGCATTTATTTAGCTCCACCAACACAAATAGTTCAAACTGGAAGTGAGAAGAGCCTGTTGCCGGGCAAAATTAACATTTCCTATAGATAAACGTTTCAAACGCAAACATTATGGTATTTTCACACCATACGCTTTGTCGCTGTGAAAAAAAAAAAAAAAGCTCACAAACGTACTAGTTTGAAGCCGTAGACATAATAATGTCTATGGTTTGAGGCCTATACCTTTTTAAGACTGCAGCTAGCAAAACATGTGGCTGGCTAAACGTCGACATCGGGCGACATCACTACAGTGAGACGCTCTGATTGGTCAGCACTCAGGGTACGGAGGTAGAAGTTCAGCTAGCTTGGCTTCTGTGTTGCCGGCTTTTGCCGCTTTGAAGCTTGGAAAGCAGCAAATGTTTCGAAAATTGTCAGGGCCAAAGCACACAAAGCACAGTGGGGAGTCTGACTGTGATCGATAGACAGTGAGCTGCTTAAAAAGCTGCTCCACTGATAAGGTCGTTAATATTTAATTTAGTTAATATCACACATCCCACATTATGGATTTAGTAATTCCTTATTTGTTGTTTATATAATAAGTTACAGATTTATTTTGTGTATGTATTGATCCTTAATTGTGTGATCATGTACACTAAATCATCATTTATTCTCCAGTACAGGCTGTTCTGATATATTTGAGGAGTCATTCTCCCTCTTCTTTTCTCCTTTGGGATTACTGTTAGAATTTGGTATATATATCATGTATTTTTTATGTTACAAATTCATACTACATAATTACATTTTCTTTTTAAGTTTTAAAGGAAACTCATTTAAAAGGTTTTCAACTTAAGCTGCAGGGCAGAGAAAATATTTTCTTTATTTTTCAGACTTAATAATGTATCCCATGTCCCTCTCAGTCTGACCATTTGACATGTAAAAGCCTGAGGAGTTGTTCCCCCTCTGTCCATGTTCGAGGATCTGCTTTCTCTCTTCCTTCACTGCACCAAGGTTTGGCTGTTCAGTCTCCTCTAGTATGGTGAGTTTTCTAATGTTTTATGAAATCATACTTAATTAGTGATGATTAGAGGCTTTATAATGTATCCATGTCCCATTCAGTTCTCAGTTTCTGATGGTTTCATTATGACTGAGTCACCGCTAAAACAAAGAAGTTTCAGCTTTATTGCTCCTACTGTTTGTGATGTGTTTCTATTTAGATAATTTATCAGGATTAAACTTAAACACTGGGCTTACACTACAAGATTTTTACTGCCACAGACTAAAAACTGAAAGGGTAGCTTGAGGGTTCTTCCCGTTAGTCTTGCCCCACCCTTAGTCATAACATAACCTCTGTTGTGATTGTTTGATTGCCATACCTGTCAATTTTAGTCATTGAGTTCATTTGCATTCTTTATTTGTTAACTATCACAGAATATTACTATCCTTTGTAGTATGCAGAAAGGAGTCACTGCAAAATTTGTAGACTTCTATGTAGTGTCCGCTGATAATGTAGTGGGCCGGTCTCAAGAGAAAATGGCAGGGCTGAATTTTTGTCCGAGTCGACCCCTGTGTACAAGCTATTTAAAGCTCCAATCGAAAGCTCAGGCTTCCTTTCCTTCCTTTAGGGAGAATTCTCATATTTACAAATAGTATCTAAGAAAATCTGAGTATTGAATACAAACAGAACCAGGGATGGACTAATTCAGTGTTGACTCGAGTCTTGTTTAAGGGACTTAACATTAAATAGGGACTTTAATGACAATTTTCCAAAGACTCTTTAAATGTGTGCATGACGTCGATTATTTATTTTTTTCTAACTTATTTTAAGCATGTTTTTTTATATTGCACATGCTACTGTGTTAGCTTGGTGATAATGTGGGGCATTGAGTAATTTTTTTAAATACAGTAAACCGCATATGCCTGCCATTATTCTATAATTAAAATCTACACCCTGCTCTATTGTTTTTGACTTGCTCTTAGATGATGATAATTTGACATTTTCTAATTAATTATATTTCATGTTCAGCAGTTTCAACATTCTAGTCCTGTTTTCAGTCAATTTTATGTCCATTGATAATGCCTTCAAGAAGAAAGTGCAGTCAGCATTTTGTCTGATTCTTTTGTAAAGAATGGCCAAGAAGAAAATTTTTTCTTTTAATACATGCTCAGAATTTTACCATGCTATTTCTATTACTACAGTGGTATTAAATGCTCATATTACAAGGAATGTATTAGTTTTGTTTTATCTGCAGTTACTTATCTCCAGGCTTTTGGCACAAGATGTGAAGCAAACTTAGTTAGTATGTATGAAAAAAGAAAGCTCTTAACTATGTCTTCAAATGCACATACAAGAACTTGTCTTGATAGATATTTCAGTTCAGAAGTTACTGCAGCAGATATTGGGTGTTGTAGTATGACTGGTGTATGAACCGTGCTCTCACAGACCAGTTCCAACACATAGTGGTGTGAAAAAGTGTTTACACAAGTATTATGTTTTCTCTCATTTTAAATAAAATTTCATCAAACACATTTTAACAACAGACGAAGACTGCCTGATTAAATACAAGAAAGCTACTCACACCTACCTGGCATAGCAATCAATTTAATCCAGAAATAAAAAGCTACAGAAACCTGTCAAGGAGAGAAATAGTTCTACTCATGCAACTGTAAGGGAGCATTCACACCAGCCCTGTTTGTTTCATTTTAATTGAAGTTTAGTCTGTTGCCCAAAAAGTGTGGTTCGTATGGTGAGGTGTGAATGTGAATCTGAAAACCTACATCTCAGCTCGGCTGAAGTGAACTCTGGTTTGGTTGGATTGCATATATGAATGCCAAGCGTGGCAGAGCCACTCCAAAGCAGGAAGGTAAGAGCAGTCTGGCTAAACCCAACCAAAACGACCTTGCAACAGCATCTCTGCCTCTATCTCTGCTCATGCTGAGCCAAATATTGCGGCCTATCTGTCTGGCACATTTGCCAAAGACAACAGAGCGATCCGAAAACTGCTAAAATCTGACGCCACTCAATCTTAGTTTACATTTCAGGGAACCGAAAGTAAGGGTGGACGAAAATTCGTAATTTCACTACAGTAAAACTTTATCAGACAGTGCTATAACAAGCTTTAAAGAATCTGTTCCATTCTTGCATCCCTATGTGTCTCAGAATACCACAGTGCACTGCAGTAATTCCAACAGTAACCCTTCAGAAATTGATGGTCTGTTTCAAAATATGACTTCCTCACTGCATTTGGCACGAGACAATGTAGCCCCCTTAAAATAGAAGTTAATCAGCCATAGGAGATTGGCTCCCTGGTTTGCTGCAGAGTTGCGTACTTTAAAGCAGAAAACAAGGAAACTGGAGAGAAAACGGCGCTCTACACACTTAAATGATTCCTTTCTAACCTGTAAAAATAGTCTACTACTTTATAAAAACGCCCTACGACGAGCTAAAACTGCGTATTTCTTGTCATTAATAGAGGTAAATAAAAATAATCCTAGGTTTCTTTTTAGTGCAGTTGCCAAACTTACACAGAGTCATAGCTCTGCTGAGCCAACTATTCCCCCTTCTCTCAGTAGTGATGACTTCATGGGAGTCTTCATAAGTAAAATAAATTATATTAAAAATAACATAATTGCCATTCTCCCAATCTTAATTAACTCTGTTTCAGTAAATGACGCAGTATCAGAGAGAACTGTAGAACCATCTCTATGTCTTTACCGTTTTGATTCCTTTTGAACTTTCGGAATTATCACAAATATTACCTTCATCTAAACCCTCAACTTGTATGCTAGACCCAATACCAACCAAATTATTTAAGGAAGTGTTCCCTCTGCTTACTGGCCCTATTTTAAATATGATGAATATATATTCAATAAATGGATATGTATTACTTAAGGAAACCTCCCTGGATCAAGATGACTTAGCTAAATACAGACCTATATCTAACCGTCCTTCCTTATCCAAAATTCTTGAGTAAATTCTTGCTAATCGAGTATGTGAGCATCTAAATAGCAACAATCTGTTTGAAGAATTTCAGTCAGGTTTTAGAGTTCATCATAGTACTGATTGTAGTACGGACTGTTCTGGTCTTATTATACCTCAGTGATGCTTTTGACACAGTCAATCATAATATTATTTTAGAAAAGCTTGAGCATGTTATACGGATCAAGGGAACAGCACTAGGCTGGTTTAAATCATATCTGCCTGACAGATTCCAGTTTGTTCATGTTAATGATAAATCTTCTTCACACTCAAGGGTTACTTGTGGAGTGCCACAGGTTTCTGTGCTTGGACTGATTCTCTTTACTATACTGTATGCTTCAAATTGGTAAAATAATTAGAGAACATGGAATGAATTTCCACACTTATGATGATGATACACAATTATATTTATCCATAACACCTGATTAAACCAATCAGTTAGGTAGATTACAAGCATGTCTCGTAGGCTTAAAAACCTGGATGACTCTGAATTTTCTACTTTTAAATTCAGTCAAGACCAAAGTTGTTATCTTTGGACCAGAACCTTTAGAAAGGAAAATGCTAAGACAATCACTTCATCTGGATGGTATTAATTTGCCTCTGGTAATAATTTAAAGGACCTCTGTGTTATTTTTGACCAAGACATGACATTTAAATCCCATATTAAACAATATTAAACAGGTTTCTAAGATTTCTTCCTTTCACCTCTGGAATATTGCTAAAATTAGAAACATCCTGTTCAGGAGTGATGCAGAGAAACCACTCCATGCATTATTACTTCAAGGCTGGACTATAGTAATTCCTTATTATCATGAAATCCACAAAATGCAATTAAAAGCTTTCAGTTGATCCAAAATGCTGCGGAAAGAGTTCTGATAGATACTAAAAAGAGAGATTAACTTTCTCCTGTTTTGGCTGCTCTCGAATGGCTCCATGTTAAATCCAGAATAGAGTTTAAGATCCTCCTCCTTACTTATAAAGCCCTTAATAATCAAGCTCCATCGTACATCAGAGATCTGATTGTTCCATATGTTCCTAACAGAGCTCTTCCTTCTCAGAATGCAGGTCTACTGGTAGTTCCTAGGATTTCTAAAAGTAGAATGGGAGGCAGATCTTTCAGTTATCAGGCTCCTCTCCTGTGGAACCAGCTTCCGGTTTTAGTCCGTGAGGCAGACACTGTCTATTTTCAAGACTAGGCTTGAAACTTTCCTTTTTGATAAAGCTTATAGTTAAATTGGCTTAGGTTATCCTGAGCTATTTTTGTAGTTATGCTGCTATAGGCTTAGACTGTTGGAGGACAGACAGACTACTTTTATTCTATCTTCTACTTTTCTCTTCTACTACTCGCCAGATATATTTTTTCTGCTGTTATTGGAATTGTTAACCCAGTTTTCTCTTAGTATTTTTCTTCCCATAGAGGCTCCACACTGTCTGGTACCCTGCTCAACTATAAAGTCCCCTGCTGGATGGGGAACATCGTCCAGATGATGCTCAAAGTCACCGAGCATCCTTCATGCTGTCTCTTCTCTGTCTTCTGAGACCCCCAGACGGCCGTGGCAGATGACCGCTTGTACTGAGCCAGGTTTTGCCAGAGGTTTCTTCCTGTTAAAGGGGAGTGTTTCCTCTCCACTGTCGATACATGCTTGTTCAGTATGAGGGATTGCTAAGAGAATGTTGTGGTTGGAGTCTGCATGATCCAAGCAAAACCTCATGTCGATGACTCATCACAATCTGCTGGGATTCCTTACATAGAAAACTTAACTGATTGGAATGTTTGTATAATTGTATTGAAATGACTTTTGTTGTAAAGTGCCTTGAGATGACATTTGTTGTGAATTGGCGTTACATAAATAAAAGTGAATTAAAATGAATTAATTGGATTCCATAACAATACATATTGATTGATAGATGTGGTGCAGTATGAAAAAAAGGGTTGATAAGAAGTTAAAAAATAAGGGTTTCACTTTCTTTTTTATCATAGCCTCTTGGACAGCTCAATGCTGCAGTCATTACTTGGAGGCATTTTGAACCGATACAGCATGCACATCAAAACTGAATGTAGAATAATATACAGGACATTTAATTGTCAGCAAAGTTGTTGTGGTACCATCTGCAGCTGCTGCTGTCAAAGATGCCTTTCAGAAATTCAAAAAGGAGTTGAAAGAATTGGAAGTGTTTTGGGCACTGTCTACACTCAGCCATTGGTTAGTTGCTTTGATAATATAGTTTATACTTCTGTCAGCAAGTTTTCACTCACACACACACACATATTGACATTTTCTTCTTATATTTCTCCTTGGTTACAAGGCAATTCCCCACCAGAACAGCAACGGGATGCAAACCTTTTCTGGCAGGACTGCCTACCATTGCAGTTATGTCTTTAGTCAACGATAGTTTATTTACTTTAGCTTGTAAACATAATCCACTAAAGAAGCAATGGCCAACCAGGGATCAAGTTTTAATTGAGATGGAAAGTTTTTTACTCAAAGTGCAGCTCACTGAATACTCTAAAAACCCATATAAACAAACAAACAAACAATCTCAGAGGTCTTGTGAAATGATCTTGGGCTGATGATGGCTGACCAATCACATGCGTGTGATCTCCATTGTGTTTAATGGATAGTGAAATAATTGGGCTCTTCTCTGCCCATCCTTTTGTCTAGGATAATAGCGCTGCGTGTCTGCACCTCAATTGATAGAGAAGTATAAAAACTAGTCTTTGCTGTAGCTTCAGCAGCTGAACTGAATTACAATCAGCTTTATTGCCCAGGTACTTTTGAAAACAAAGTAAAGCAAAGTTTTAAGCTATTAATATAATGGTGTTTTAAAAAACATTAAAAAGAAATGTAAAAAACTCTAAATAAGAATCTGAATAAATCTAAATAAGAAAAATAGATATATTTTTTCTGCTGCTATTGCGATTGTTAACCCAGTTTTCTCCCAGTATTTTTCTCCCCGTAGAAGCTCCACATGGTCTGGTACCCTGCTCAACTACAATGCCCCCTGCTGGATGGGGAACATTGGTGCATATGATGCTTAAAGTCACAGAGCATCCTCCATGCTGTCTCTTCTCTGTCTTCTCAGACCCCCAGACGGTCGTGGCAGATGACCGCTTGTACTGAGCCAGGGTTCTGCCAGAGGTTTCTTCCTGTTAAAGGGGAGTGTTTCCTCTCCACTGTCGCTACATGCTTGCTTAGTATGAGGGTTTGCTGAGGAATTGCTGTGGTTGGAGTCTGCATGATCTGGGCACAACCTCACGTCGATGATTCATCGCAATCAGCTGGGATTCCTTACATAGAAAACTGTTTGTATAATTGTATTGAAATGACTTTTGTTGTAAAGTGCCTTGAGATGACATTTGGTGTGAATTGGCGCTATATAAATAAAAGTGAATTGAAAAAAGTCTACAGTTTAATTATATATTGGTCTTTTCTTTGGGGTGACTGGCTAAGTAGGTAATTGTTTCACGATCAGAGGCTCATAGTTTCAGTTCCAGCTTCCTCCTGTCACATGTCAATATGTAACCCACTTAAAGGTGAAGTTTGGATTTTTGCAACCTATACCTTATTTTAAGCATTCATTGCATTCATTGACTCACCCAGAAAAGTTTGAAGCCACTTGTAGTCTTTCAAGAAAAGTTTATATCCACATTCGAGACGTTCCAAACTCGCAGGAAAATAGCGTGAGCGGTTCACAACAAAACATTGGTGAAATGAAAGAGTTTAGTGGCAGACAATACCTTATTTAGAGGCTGCATGTCGGTGACCCCATTAATGCCCATTATATGGATATACGCTGATCGCGAATGGATATAAACTTCTCCTGTAGTTGTTTTTTTGACACTTGTTAAAATGGAACCTTTTATAAAAGTTTGGGATTGCATGCCAATGAATCGAATTCCAAATAAAAGTTTTCAGGAGCTTCTATTACCTACTCTGAGATGTTCTTCAGTTCTACAGTATTTCCCAATAATAGCACTGCAAATGTGGTACTGCAAGACCTCCAGTGCCAACTGGTTATTGTAATTTTCCCAGTCTCATTCTATGGCGTTGTGTATTCCAAATCATCTTTTTAATTGTTGTATGTAAATCTTTAAATAACTTTTCTGATATTACGCTTGGTATCATTTGAATTAGGTACAGAATACATAGGAGTATATTCATTTTTATGGTTGCAATTCGTCCAAGTTGAGATAAGGGTAATGATGTCCATTTAAGGAGGTCTAATTATACCTGTTTTGCATTTGGAGTTAGGTTTATTCTAACTAAATCTTCAAAGTTATATGGAATAATGATTTTTAACCTTTTTAGATCTTATAGCCAAACTTATGTTGTTAGCCAGTCAATAGATACGTTCTATTGATGTTACGTTGATTCCACAGGTCTGGCAGTAATCAGTCCTGGGCGTGGCTATTTAAAAGGAATTTAGCATTTGATGATTAATAGGAATCTAACACGGGGAATGATTACTTTGTTATAGGGTCAGCTTAGTTTGGATAGCTTTCATCTAAAACATGATGTATTTACTCAGGTCAGTGTTGTCTGATGTTAACAACAGCTTGATGATCTGAAACATTAAGTTTTGCCAAACAAACAAACAAACAAAAAACTCCCCAAAATCTGTAAGGGATCATAGTTTACTGTAGATGCCTCTCATGGGACCGTTGTATTTGCTGTACCATAAAGGATTAAGGATGTCTTATAAAATATAAATGTAAAGTATTTTAATAAAAAATATTTTGTACTAACAGAAAAACAATTCTAACAAGTTTTCTATTTGTATTGTTAATGTCTGTTAAATAATAATACTTTTTTGCCCTGCAATTGACTGGAAAGTACCCTGGACATGTCACCTCTTGCACAATGCCAGCTAGAGAGACCCTGCAAGGTTTAATCTTGGACAGTGGATGTATCAGAGGATTATTCTTATTTATTGTAACTTTAAATTATATTTTTGATGCTTTAATATTGATATTAATGCTTGTTAGTTTTCCACCATGTGGCTATCCCTTCAAATCCGGACAGATCTTGAGTGAACTAATTTTGACTTTGAGATTTGTAACGTCATTGTGAACCAGAAGGGGAACCCCTTTCTGCAAAAAAAGTTGTAGGAATGCTGATCTTCAGCTTCTAAAACGTCACAGGTTGCGGTAAGTGGGATTTTGAATAAGCACAAAAAGCATATTGTTTTTGTGCCTATGAGAAGCTCACCATGCATGCCATGTATCCACAAATAGTTTCGGATTCATTAGTTAGATGCCTCCGAACTGTTTCTGTATTGAATGGCGTAACAAATAAGCAATATGAAAAGGACATATATAGGCCTACAAGAAAATGATAGATCTGGAATATTAGAGTCAAGACTACTTTGCCCTAAAGACCAAACCGCTGCCAAACAGCACCGGCTTTAGAAACAGTACACACATGAGTCACTGAACCTTTTTTCCTGAAGCTGTAAGCCTTTTTATTCCCTTTGCCCTCACAAGGCGTTTCAGGATGATTGATTTTTACATTATTTTAATCCAGAGGGATGACGGATTATTGGAAAGAGGTGTAATGAATCTAGATGCGCAAGACTGGGAATTGATCACCGGGAGAGGGGCGATCGACTCGTTTTCACCAGCATTCTTCTGAGACTTGTACAAACACACGTCAGCGTCAACATGCACGCGTTTTTGCGCGTGAGCGCGATTTATTTCTTTAAAGTAAAGTTAATTGCCGTAGGTTTTTCTTATTCCCTTGCATCTTCCTCTAACTGATTCACCGGCCATGCGTAACGCAAAAGCTTCCGAGTCATACACCAAAATGTTCTGACTTATAAAAAACTTCTCTATTTGGAATGTAGCTTCTGAGCTTCATGTTCACAGATTTTGTCTTCTGTCTGCATGAGATGGGTCGCTGTGGAAGCGAACGGAGGTAAGCGCGCACTCGTAAGAAGCATTTTTTTTCCCCAAGAACGCGCACTGACAAACAGCGCTGCTGGTGAGGCAGCAGACTGAGGAGAGCAGGAGAGAAGGACGCACAACTCAAACGAACAGAGACATCTCTTACCTCGAATTGGAGCATGCTTCCAAGGCATACTAGTGTTCCAGTTCAGTAAAAGTTTTTGGATCAGAGCAGGACGGAGGGAGCCGCGTCCCCAGCGATCAGGGAAGAACACATGGAAATTGAAGGGGCACCAGCGCTTTGAGTGGAGCGAAGCCAAAGAGACATCCAGTCATGATTTGGATCGCGTTTTTACCGTTTTTGATGCAATGTCTGGCCGCCAACAGGACATCGGACCTAGTGCCGTTCTTTCACGGGCATGTGTTCGAGAACTCGTCTCCCGGCTCGCGTGTCAACGGGCTCAGCGTCCCGTTGAAGCGGCTCAACTCGCACCGGCTGTGCGGCACCGGGGAGCCCGGCTCAGCGGCAACGCACTACAAACTTCTGGGAGATGGGAGCGAGGATTTCCGTGTCTTTGCGCACCACAAACGAGGGCATGTTTTGCTGAAGACGACCCAGACTTTGGACCGAGAGGAGCGCGCTGAGTACGCTCTGAATCTGGGTTTGTGCTGCGGACACTGCGCGGCTGCTCCCTGTGCAGAAGGAGAGGATGCAACCGAACTCGTGGCATCGATAAAGGTGGACGTTCTGGACACCAACGACCACCAGCCTGTTTTTCCCAACGCGTATATGAAGTTGGAACTAGATGATGCCACGGCGTTACGCGCGGCGATTTGCTCGCTCAGCGCGCGGGACAGCGACAGCGGCAAAAATGCCGAGCTCATCTACTTCGCTGTGCCCAAAAACGGAAGTTTTTACGCGGTGCCCAAAACGGGCGACATCCTCCTGGTCGACTCGATCCTCGGTATGGAGGAGCCCATCAAGTTTGAAGTGTTTGCACGGGACCGCGGCTGGCCACCCCGTACGAGTCAAAGTGTATCCGTGGAAATAAACCCACGGCAATGGCCTGCTGCGTACTCAGCCATCCCCGAACCGAAACGGCAAATGCAAGCACGGAAGTCCAGATCTGTAACTGAGCCCGAAAACCCAATTCTCATCAGCGTGTCCGAAGACGCAGGCATCGGCTCTGTGGTGGTGAACTTAAACCCGGTGAGGTTTCAGTCGGCCGCGTTTGAGCTGGTGGAGCCGGAGTTGGAGAGCTCCCCGGTCAGCGTAAGCCGAGACAACGGGGATGTAATCATCATGCGGAGGCTGGACCGGGAGACCGAACCTCTGGTAGAGATTACCGTCAGGGTGCAGGATAAGAGAGGTGAGCAGAGGACCTCACACGCGTGTCTGTCTGAATGAAAGTGTGTGAGAAAGAGATGTCAGAGCGTGGCGATGGGGATGCGCGTTTCTGGAGTGGAAAATTGTGCAACAAATAGCGAGTTTTTTACTTTACAAGTTTAGTTTTTTTCACTTATTTACTACAAAAAGGCGAACATATGCGCAGTGAGTGCTTTGTTTTGCTATAAAGCATGTGAGAATGTCCCAAATAATATAGCTTTTTCAAGAAACAAAACATTATTGTTTTTCAATCATTTCATTACTGTATGGCTGAACTAGATTTTTAATTGTTTGAATTAAAACCACTGACAAAGAAAAAATATATAATGATTAGTTTTTCTAGATATATTCTTCATTATTTTAATTAAAGTATGCTGTTATTTCATCTTAGGCAGCTATTAGAGTGGGTTTTGTTTCATTGTAGCATGACTGGCCCAAGTTATAAGCGAGCTCTGTTTCAAACGTTTCATTTCTTTAAATTTATGTTACTTGCCATCCTCCAGAGCTAATTTCAGAATATCTGCTGCTGGTGTCTGAGTTGGGAAATGTGCATTGGGGCTGCATCACATCAAGAGTAATTATTATGAGACTTATTTCCTTGCCTATGGTGCGGCTCAGTTGCTAGAACTATTTTAGCAAATTAACACTTATGAACTTGACTCCAGTTTTCTTCCAGCACATGTCAATGTACCATCGGGCAAGGCACTTATCCCCCTGTTTCATTACCAATCCCTGTATATGTGTGAGCTCCAGAGGTGGGTAGTAACTAGTTACATTTACTTGAGTAACTTTTTGGAAAAAAATATTTTTAGGAGTGTTTTCACTAGAGTTTATTTTTTACATTTGAGTTATATTTTTATAAAGTATTGCTATCTTGAGTAAAATGTCTGGCTATTCTGGCCACAGGGAATAAATTAACGAGATTGTTTAAACCAAAAATGAATGAGACTCACACCTACAACTTATGTTTGAGTGAGATATTTTGTTTGTATGCACGTTTGGCCATTTTAACGTTCTTCTCTATCTCTTGAGCCATTTGGAGGTCTTACCCTGGTCCAATTTATATATGTTACCTACTGTAGGTATTGGTTTCATTAAACATTATTTGAAAAAATGCTTCTCCTATTCAAGTGTGTTGTTTTATAATTATCTAATGTATGTCTATTTATGCAAATCATATATTTTTGTGTAAATGCATCATATTTGCACATTAAAGAGTAACTCACCCCCCTCCATATTTATTTTTGAAAAACGGCTCAAATGGAGGCATTGCCTGGCGGACCAGGAAAAACGCAGGGGCATGAAGGGCTGGTCTGGGCTGTGACTGACATGTTGCAGGCATCAGCGCAGCTCAGAGTCACAGGCGCCCAGAAATATGGAGAGAGCCGTAGTAACGTGAGCTCCTTTGCCTGGAAATAATCTGGAGGTTGAGAATTTTTCCTCAGCTTCCTTCGCCAAAGGGAATACAGTATAGGGAGATAGGTTCTGTGGAGGAGGGGAGCGGCGCCATTTCGTATTGAGCCGTTGTCGTGTTCTCTGCCTGGAGCAGGAACAGATACTGAGCCTGTGGCGGCATCATGGCATAGAATGAGCGCCGTCTCTGAGTTTTACATTGTTGTTGGCTAAATCTAATGCTAAATATAGATTCACTCAAGTTATTTCGTTACTGTGCCTCGACCAGAGCTCCTCCGGCCACTGTAAGTCATTGTCCACAACAGAAAATGTGTGTTGCAGACAGATGTATCCAAGCATGATGAGAAACCTTCAGGAATGTGCAAAAAAAACGTTTAACACCATGACAATTATTCAATTAAAAATGAACTCTTAGGCCAGATTTTATTTTCCATTTACTGATATATCAGTTATTCCCTTTGTCATAGGTAATATCAAAGGCAAATGTCAGCAAGTAAGGGTAACCACCTGCATAACAGAGCACCCAGGTTATGAGCCGGTTGTGCTGCAAGCAGTTCATAGCACCAAACTACGGAGCTGTGGCCGAGACCGCTCATGTTATATACCCCACCACGGCCGGACTGCTGTCATCACTATTCCAAGCCTACGTCAATAACCCGAAATTAGCCGCTGGTAAGGCTGGATTTGAATTCCAGTGAATTGCAGTGTAGTGTAAACGTAAAAGTTTTTGGTACAATATTAATATTTTCACTAAAATCTAAAAAAATACATAAAATAATTACTGGAAATGTAGATAGTGCTATTATAGACTCAACTATACAGTTAATCAACGAAAAAAGTTGATTTGGGGGTGAATTACTCTTAAGTCATATTTCAAAATCTCAAAACAAGCATAAATAAATAATTTATTGTCTTAGTACATTGTGCTTTTACTGCAATTAGAAATACTCGAGTACAATATTTGGCTACCCTACCCAGCTCTGGAGAGCATGTGAGGGTCAATATTTTAGGTCAATATGCTGTCTTGGATGATGGGCTTAATTGAGAGGACCCAAGTAGAGTTCTGCACAGGACCCCATATAACCTTGGGTCAGTTATAAAGGTTCCATCTTTACACTGCGTCGCAATATTTAATATGAATGATAAGGAAAATGGTCAGTTGGCAGTCATTATACAGCAAGCTGAGGTCAGAATCACAAAAAAGTGTGAAAAGTCTACCAGTAAAAGCCACAAAATTCCCACTTGTTGTGGGTTAAGCGGTGTCAGAGCGTCCCAAAGAGATCCCAGCGGAGGTGAAGCTGGGTGACATTCATCAGCGCCGGCAATGATGATTCATGTGCTTGGATAAATTGGGGCACAGTGAATGTGCCGCCTGCCGCTGCTGACAGCGGTAACAGATGCTGGGATGTCAGGGGAGACGCGAAGCGCATAATGGCCATCACAGCATCAGCTTCATTATCACCTGCACATCCGCTATAAAAGCAAACACACGGTGCTATTCCCACCAGTCACTTCGGTAAACGCTTGCACTCTGCAGCTTGAGCACAGAAGCTTTAAACTTAGAGGACAGAATTAATACATTGCTCTCAAGTCTCACGCAATGAGCGTACAGCTGTCTTCAGTTAGCAAATCAGAACATATAATTTCTAAACCAATCAGAAAACAGAATGTCTTGTTGCTAGCTGGGTAAGATCCAAAATAGGCAGTGTTGTCGCTGGCTGACGAAGCTTGACGAAGACAGACCTGACCCCCACCCCCCCCCCCCCCCCCCCCGCATGCTCTACGATTTGCTGGCGGTGTAGGTACCAGATCGGCTTGGGTTACCAGATCGGCTTAAGTTAGTTTATAGTGAGGGGATACTGCAAGGGACGGGACGGGACCCCTGCCCCGCCACAATCTCACTCCAAGCAATCTTGAAAACTTTAGAGCCCTGTTAATATATCAAGCAGAGTAAAGCATAATCTGAATCATGTTTGCTTTAATATCCTGATATTTCCCTTCACATACACTTGTTCCAGTTAGCAACGCTTGGCTGGAGTCTCACAATCAATGCAAACTATTGGGTTTGGTAATGTGGGTTATCCCAGAGCAAGAGAGCTGACCCTGCTTTGGGACAGTGTAGGAACAACAGGATGGTTTTTCTGAATCGCTTCAGTGCACGTCACCGTACAGCTCCAGTTAGGGCCCTTCGAGACCCATCTAGGAGAAACGTTTTTTTTTTTGTTTATTTTAATTATCAACAGGCACTCAGTTGAGAGTTGTGACATCTGCTTGGACAAGGACACAAATTTATGGGCAGGTATCCAGCCTTTTTATAATTATAACAAGTGCTCCAAAATCTGTCAAGTGATGAAATATGTTGTAGATAATGTGAAGTTTTGTTTTTAAAATAAACTGCACGTTATCAAGAGTCACACTTCATTTATCAGGAATAAATAAATTAGTAAAACTATGACAGATTAAAGAGTTGCTTCATAATTTGCAGAAATTTTATCTAATCTGTGTTTGGAATGAAGAGAACCATGAAACATTGTAGCGGTTTTTCCCAGTATACATTTAGCTCTGTGGTGACCATGAAGTATTACGTTGTTTCCTCGTTAAAATTTTTTGTCCTTGAGTCAATCGAGCGGAGAACACAAACAGGAGGGTCCAGCTGACAAAAATCACAGACAGTCAAGCCTCAACAACTTTTGGTAGCTCAGCTTAGTCAGATATTCATACTTAAAAATGTTATGATTGGGATAGGGATCTATTCGTAGTTTGGTGATTCCAAATTATTCATGAACTTCTTACTTAATCACAGTTACTTTTCACCTAGACACCCAGAACATTTTTTAAAGATTCTGTGGCTCTAGTGACCTTTATTTAATATTGGACAGCATATAGAAAGGGGGAGAGAAGTGGGGGAAGTCCTGCGGTAAATGTTCTGAGGACAGGATTTGAACTTAGGACAGCCACGTCACAGACTAAGGCCTCGCTAACCACTACACCAAGCAGTGTCCTAACCAGGGCATTTTTATCAGAAAACAGCAGTTTTAGAACTGCCAAATCACCTTGCAGACATGAAACTTATTAAAATGTATTTAAACTGCTGAGTTAAAATAGAACATTTCTAAAACAGCTCAACTTTACTGAAAGATTCTGCGATGAAATCTTAATAAATAACATCTAGGAGAGGAAGGGGGCCTGATTAAGGAACCTTAGAATGTCATCTTTGCTTTACCTAAATTATGTGGTCATGTTTGCATCTTTAAGGCATTACCTTGAACGTAGACTATAATAGTTGATTGTTTGTATAATTATTTGTATGTGAATACACATGTTGTACACATAATTCTGCTGTCATATACATGAGTCTAAGTTTTAGAAATTTGAGTTATATTCACAATCTTTTCACTTGCAGCTTTTGGATTCATAGTCATATAGTAACATCCCTAATGTGCACAATTTCTCAGACTCACATATATGACAGTAGAATTTTGTTTACAATACTTTTAATGACATTTGAATATAAATGATTAGAATCATGCGCACACCTTTTTCCAGAGCTGTCTTAGGCCTGGTTCACATGACAGGATTTTTAGGCCCATTTTGCCCCAATTTTCCCCTTTCCACAGACCACGATTATCAGGATGGCTCTTAAAATAATCCTAACAAATATTCCTTCCATGTGCGGTGTGTTGAGGGTGATCGGGTCTGATCGGAGGGATGTTGGGAACGCTCCGATCACAAATCAGAGGTATCCATCCCGATATCACAGCGTGTGTGGTTTAATGTGACGTGTAGTTGTTCAGATCACGACCTGAGAGGCAGCGATGCGCCTTTAAAGCATCTTTTATTGTTCGTAGTCTATATACCGCAGTCAACAAATGCATAGAAATACAGATCAGTCAGAGCAAAATGTGTAACATTTCAAAGATGGAAAGATATATAAAAAATTCCCTACAGATTATAGCAAATAGAGCCCTTGCTCCTTCTGTGTCTATTCCATAATTTTAAAAGTTACTATAAACAAATGTCACACATATCAACGTGTATTGTTCAGTTGTAAATATATTCTGCCTGTTGAACTGACAAAATTATGAACAAGTAATAAAAAATGTGAAGAAAGGAGGAGAAAAATATTCCACAGATCCTGCAGCCACTCAACTGGATGAAATGCAACATCAGCGTTCAGATTGCAGATTCTTTTTAAGACACTGAACATTGATGCGCATGTGCCACCAGTGTGAATATCAGTAAAAGAAGATGTCTCACATTTTAACACAAACCAACACCCAGCAAGATGGCTATGACAGCTATATAGTCATTTCTGTGTTGTGTCAATGTGCGGGTGTCGGCCACATTGATATGCAAATAGTCATGGATAACGGGTATTGACGAGAGTCTATTTTTCTAATTTGAGCGTCTTTGGAACTCTATATCGGTAAATATGCTCAAATATGCTCATGAATTATTTGCTTATTTTATTTTTAATTCATGTCGGATTTTTTTGGATGTGTGCGCAGCACAGACTCTGTGCGTGGATACCTTGTCAGCAGTGCGCAACTGCACACGCACGGATCTTAACGGTAACGGTGTTTGTGAGTAAAATCGGTTTGTGTGTGGTGTCTCACCATTGTCATACGGCCACACCCCACACATGGTAGGAGTAAAACAGGGACATCACTGATATTTTTATGCTGTGTGTGCAGTCTGAAGCTCTTAGGACACTTTTAAAATCCTGTTGTGTGAACGAGGCCTCACTCCACAGAAAAATGGTTTAGTGTACAATGTGACAGGAAGTCTTAACCAATATCCTACATAACCAATGTTGGGGAAAATACTTTTTAAATGTATTTAGTAACAGAATGATGAAAACCTGCTTTATAATGAATTTTATAACGTATTCCGTTACTTTGCTGAATCCTGGTATTGTATTCTAAATACTTAGAATACTTCCCCTTAAAAATCGAATTATAGTCTATTAAATGTCACAAAATACACTGGTAGCTACTCCTGCAGGTAAACAGAGGGCATATTATTGCTAGACATTAGGCAATGACTGGGAAAAAAACAAAAAAAAACAAAAGTATTTAATTATTTTTGCCACAACACTGCTACCTCTCAGTGACGAAAACAAACAAACAAACAAACTGTTTTTTAGCAGTAATATCTCTTTACATTTTATTAGATTTTATATTTAGTCATTTGAAATTAAGTTTAGCTGTTTTGCAGCCACAGCCGATTAGGTTATTTGTGACTTTCTGATATAAGCATGCAAAGTATTCTAAATGAACATTCATTGCACTCGAAATGGAAAGCTTTTATCCTTGTAGCCATAATTTTTGGGAAACCCATCATATCAACATATAATCAAGCTAACATCATGTCAGATACAACCAACCCCAACACTGTAACTGTGAGAAATGAAATAAGTAACACGATATAGGCTCTGTTAAATAATGGACAAAAAAATGGTGGTAGATGATTTTGTTTTGTTTTTGCACATCTTTGCAGTGTCTTTTAATTTATTGTGTGAATTTCACATACTTTGAAAGGTCAGCCAGCCGGATGCTTTGTTTCAGATTTCTTCTTGAGACCCCCCAAAAAATTTAGGAATTTTCCTTCATTCAGTGATACCGAATTACAGCTGCTCCAGCAATCACTGCAGTTTGCCTGCATACTTCTGAACTTTTTCTGAACACAACCAAGACTAAGGAGCTGGTGGTGGACTTCAGGAGATCTAAACCACCAAGACAGCTAGTCTGCATAGATGGGGAGGAAATAGTGACTGTGGAGTCCTACAGATTCTTCGGGGTGGTTCTGGATGAGAAACTGGAGTGGACCACCAACACAGATGCAGCATACAGGAAGGGACAGAGTCGCCTTTTTTTAGCCTTTTGCTAAGGTCCTTCAATGTTTGGAGTGACATGCTGCAGATGTTTTACCACACAGTCATCAGCAGTGTGCTTTTGTATGCTGTTGTCTGCTGGGGAAGTAGCACTACGGACAAAGACTGTAGACAACTGGACAAACTGGTCAAAAAGGCCAGTTCTGTACTGGGTTGGGAGCTTGACCCTGTAAGAACTGTGGTGGAGAGGTAGATGAGGAGGAAGCTGCAGGGCATTGTGGATAATACTAAACACTTCCCCCATGATGTCCTGACCAGCGAGAGAAGCAGCTGCAGTGAACGATTGATCTTTTTGAGATGTAGGACTGAGAGGTTAAGGAGATCGTTTGTTCCTGCAGCCATAAGACTATTAAACAGAGACATCCAACATGTTTCCCAAATTATTTTATTACTATTTATCTTTTTTTTGTGGGATTTTTTCCCCCCAATCTAAGATGTATTTGTAAATATACGAGCGCTTGGCAAATTGAATTTCCCCTTTTTTGGGCATAAGTATCTATCTATCTACTTCGCAATTTGTCAGCAGAAGCATAAGCGGTGCAACGCTATGACTAGTGATGCCAAATTTGATCTTTTCCCCCGTTTTAACCACCATGGATTTGGTCAGGCTTTTGTCAGGAATGCTCGAATGAAATCTAGCATCACTTGAAAAAAATTAACTGCGAGAGAGCGCCATTGAATGCATAATTTCCTTCACTGCTAGTGGGTTTATTTGGCTGCGGTTGTGGCTCCAGCCCCTGACCTGAATCCATAACTAACCTCTCACGTTTACGCTGGTGTTTGATAGTCTGGAGTGTTTTGGCCAAAGGATATCTATAGTTCCAGCAGCATGTTGTTTGGGACAGTCTACACAACGTGGAGACACACATTTCTCAAAATGTCTAGGTGGAAAGTTGAAAGTATTCCAATGGTATTTCAAAAGGAACCGTATTCTGGATACCATGTGTAAAATAGTAACTGTAACGGAATACATCCATCCATCCATTTTCTGAACCGCTTAGTCCTCCAGGGGTCGAGGGGGGGTTGGTGCCTATCTCCAGTTGTCAACGGGCGAGAGGCGGGTACACCCTAGACAGGTCGCCAGTCCATCACAGGGCCACACATAGAGACAGACAGGACAAACAACCATGCACGCACACACACCCACACCTAAGAAAAATTTAGAGTGATCAATTAACCTGACAGTCAGGTTTTTGGACTCTGGGAGGAAGCTGGAGTACTCACACATGCACAGGGAGAACATGCAAACCGGGATACAAACCCACAACCTTCTTGCCGCAAGGCAACAGTGCTAACCACTGCGCCACCGTGCAGCACGTAACAGAATACAGTTAATCATAATTACTATTCTATCCCAACACTGTACATAACCATGGATGCTTAACTGACTTATAATGGGAATTTAGGGCCCATCTTCAATAATGCTTTTCTTGATTTTGGGACAAAACTGGAGTTCCAGACAAAACCCTAAACACATCGTGAAAACGTGTAAAGTGATTTGAAATGAAACGTCTGTCTGAGAGAGAGTTGCCTCATCAACGCGTTGCAGGCAAAATGTCTTTATACTTGCATTTGCTTGTCACATATATTTAATACTATATACATTAAATTTTCCAAGCACAGCAGTTGTCTAAATAGAGTTCCGGACCTAAATGTAAATATGCAGAAATGAAGCTGAAAGATAAATATAAATGATTTTAGTGGATAACATGTTTAGCCGTGATGATGCATTGCTCTTTATATTATTTATAGAAATGAAATACAACATGATGTGTGAAATGGCTTAGTGCATCTCAGCATTACACACACATCCCATATTGTTCTTATCTGTCTAAATCCTCTTCTGACCGACGCTCATCTCATTCAGTTCATTCGGGTCACTCATTCAATCTTGACTGAGTCCCGCCTTGCTACTGTATTTGCATTTTGATGTGTTTTGCACAAGATGCAGGTCAATACAGACTTTTGAGAGGAGGATCAGCAAAAATGTAGCCTAAATGAGCGACTTTTAAAGGGAGCGTAAAAGCCTAACTGTGTAGGAGTTTGATGTACGGGGTGGAGGAAAGAGGGCTTGGGATGGAATACATTTCTGCAAGTTCACTTTTTCAAACTTTTTTTTATTATTATTATTGTTTCATGCTAAAAGATGGCAAAGTTTATTTTTCAGGCTTAGAAGGTGGACAAGTTAGGCTGAGATTGTTGTCACAGGCGCAAGGAACAAAGCATCCGTTTGGTCGTTGACGGCTCGATGGAAGTCTTTTAATCCACGTGGAGTGCAGAATCCTGCCGGAGCCTCGACCTCCCATCTGTTCCGATTATCCCCATAATCCCATCTCATTCTCTCTCTGTGTGTCTCACTTTCTTCCTCACTTTTCATTTTTATTTTCCCTCCCACTTTAGAGATTTTGATACGAGTGGAAGTGCAACTGAAGACTGTAGCAGGGAAGGCTTCTCATCTCATTCTTGGAGGGATAAGGGGGGAGGGGTAGAATGTGTGATCTCTCAGGATCTCAGATAAGTTCTTCTTCTCTGACACTGTTGTCTGTTTGTGTCGAAGCCGCCCTGTATAACTCAGGTTATTGTTAACCAAACAAATCATCTCTCTTGCTCACACTCTGACTTTTCTTTGCTGCATGTTTACATGGCTGTAGCATGGTTAAGATTAGGACAGATCTCCAGGGACTGAATAGAATCGTTGCCATGACGAAAGCAAGCTTTCTAAGGTTCTAACTCCAGGGATTGTTTTTTTAATGCACAGCTGCTCCATCTTTAAAACAGAATAATAGCACTATCTGCTCTTTGGTTCCTGCAACATAAACCGAGTGTGTTTATGCACACAGGATTTGGATTTGATATCTCAAGTTGTTTAATGCCGTGCCAGCCACAGTAAGAGCATCAAGCAAGTGCTCCATTAATTTCCCCCAAAGCTTGTTCCTCCCCCTTTAAAACAGCCAAGATGAGGCTGTTCTTTGACCGCAGTAACTCCTGCTGGTGCAGTGATTAAGGAAATTATTCATTTGGTTAATTAGTTCAGTGATTAATTTATTAGGTTACAGGAGGATCTTTTTTGTCTGTCTTTCAAGCTTTTGGGGTAAAAGAGTGACTTGCAGATATTTTTTAAAGTTTTTTTTTAATGTGTAATCTCTTAATTTCTTCTTCTGTCTCAATTAAGGTATGACCATCTGTCATCTTCAAATTATTCAGCCAGCCCTGCATCAACTAGATAAAAGTTCAGTATTGAAGACCTTTTAGCTAATGATTGTAATGCACGTCCTTTGTAGCAAGCACTGCTCTGGCAATGACTATGGCGTTTTTCCTATTAATTTATCAGGATTTTGTGATGTGAATTTCAAAAACATTGCAACAACCTCAGTCCCTAAGCTAAACTAGACTAAAAAGAAACATATTTTCCACTGGTGAAACAATTCAGTGTTGATATCGATATAAATGGAGTCAATAAAAACGTTTTTCATTTTCGGCTTTCATTTTTTTTTTTTTTTTTTTCTTCTGTTTTTTTATCATTTTTTTTCATTTTCGGCTTTCAAGCATATTGACATGTTTTGTGGTGTGGAACATAGCCACTGATGAGAGGCATTGTATAAGATCTTCATAAAACTTTGTTTAACCCAGGAACAGGGAAAACTTGGCAGGGTTTAGACAGGAATCCTAGTGTTCAATTTGGTTTATTTAAATAGCACCAATTGTCAACAGGTATCATCTCAAGGCACTTTACAAGAAAAGTCATTTCAGTACAATCATACAAACATCCATTCAGTTTAAACGTTATCTATTTAAGGAATCCCAGCAGATTGTGTCAAGTCATTAACGTGGGGTTGGGCCCCATTAATGCAGATTTTCCAACCGCAGCAATCCCCTCATACTGAGCAAGCATATAGCGACAGTGGAGAGGGACAACTTCCTTTTAACTTGCCACTGTTGATCGGAACTCAGAAACTCATGTTGAGGCCCCCCCCCCCCCCCCGGATTGGACTTCCCACTCAGATTGTTGGAGATAGTAATCAATATGGCTGCCTGCCACATAAACAACACTAACTATGGAGGATGCATGTTTCTTTCTGTGTTCTTTTTTTTTTTACAAAGTTTTAACAAAATAAAAGTTCTGTTTGTATACAGAAGGTATGACGTAAAACAGTGTTAATAAGACTTACATCCAACAATGGCAACGTGGGCATCATCATATTGAAATCCTGACTTCTGCGTCTTTTAACTGGAATGCTGTTTACCCGGGTTAACGTCAGTCCTATCTCTGAGTTTCAAGGTAAATGCACCATAACTACACACTCATTTCGAAAATCCTACAGTGATTCTATATGTCTTTTTTCATTAAGAGAAAGAGATGTGCCATATATTAAAACATGGTCTTTTCTTTTTTTGTCTGTTTTGCTTTTTTCTCTGTTTCAGTGGTGCTGAAACAGAAGCTGTTAAACAGCTTTTTTGTCTGTTTTATAAAATAACAGAGTGGAAATCCTCAGAGTGTAAGTTAGTAATCCATATTTTCTGTGGTACACTTTTTCTGCTTTATGTTTTCTAAGAGAAAAAAAAAAAGAGTCAGGGATAAAAAAACTTGCAAGCTGCGCGGAAGCCACTTAGGTGATGCTTCTCACGGGGAACAGTGGTGTTTGGCAATCTTTCCACGGCAGATGAAGTTGTTTGGTGTAGTGAGATATGGGCATTAGTTTCTACACAAACCCATCAAGATTTCAGCAGTTGCAATGTTCACACCGGTTCTAAAAGCCAGGAAAGTTGTTTGTTCCTTCAATCATTTTGAATTGTTCTCTTATGACTGTCTCCATCCATCCATCCATTATCTTAGCCGCTTTTCCAATTCAGGGTTGCGGGGGCAGCTGGAGCCTATCCCAGCAGTTAACAGGCATTAGGCAGGGTACACCCTGGACAGGACGCCAGTCTGTCGCAGGGCCAACACAGAGAGACGGACAACCATTCATGCTCACATTCATTCCTACGGACAATTTAGAATGGTCAATTCACCTATCATGCATGTTTTTGGACTGTGGGAGGAAGCTGGAGTACCTGGAGGGAACCCATGCATACACGGGGAGAACATACAAACTCCATGCAGAAAGACCCTGGGCCGGGATATGAACCCACGACCTTCTTGCTGCAAGGCAACAGTGCTAACCACTGCACCACCGTGCAGCCCCTTATGACTGTCTATATTTGGTAAATGTGTACATTAATTAACAGCAGGTACAATCAATCTGAAATCAAACACTAATTGTAGCAGTTACCTTCCACTATATGGAAATGTGCGTGACTAAAATGTCATCTGCATAAAATGTAATTGCCATTGTTTTGATATATTCAATATGGCTATTACGTGTGATCTAAAAATATATAGTCACCATTGTTTTTAAAATGTTCTTCAATCAAACAAAACCTTTCTTTTTTCATTGTCATTTAACTCTATGTAAGAATCTGATCCGCTCAGACAAACCTTTCATGCGGACTGAGTCTGGAAGCTCAGGATTTAGAGAGATGAAGAGAAACAGCTGGTTTTAATCAAGACAACTGTTTCTTGATGTCACAGTCTTCTATCTCGAACTGCTGAACCACAAACAGAGACAAAATGTCTTCTAACAAAAAAATAAAAACTGAATGTGTTCTGTTTTTTGTTAACTGTAATATTGACACAAATACATACACACACACACACACACAAATGAAAACCGTGGGAAAAGAAGCACTGTCCTTTCTGTGTATTCTAGGTTAGCAAACCACCGTTCGGCATCATGACAGATTGCAGCGATAGCAGACTGATATCATTAATTCTCTCAGAGAGCATTAATGGCTCCTACTGTGCTCATGTATGCATTCTCAGTGAGGTCCCATGCTTAATAACCTGCATCAACACAAAGACGCTGAATATATTTTTGGCTCTGACACAGAATCCAGTGCTCTATCCACAGGAGCTGTGGTTTTATCAAGGAGTTTCACTCCAACCACACTGCGGCTCACAGCAGTCTGTCATTTACTCTGTAAATTCATTTTTACTTGTTTACTGTGTACAAAGTAAATGTTGTTCTTTTTTAATCTGATTTATTATGACTAGTTTTCCATAAAAATCAGAAAACTGCCTTACAGTTTAACTGACTATTTGGTTTTCTTGAATTCCTAAGATCGCCTGCAAGAGATAGTAATTTACATTTTTCTGATTCACTTGTTAATGCAGAGAAAACAGTATATTACTTGCTTTTTGTCTTCCAGGGGAAATTCCTATTTTCAGTATCAGGTACTCTTAAATGTGCTATGAAATTGTTTGTGGCTCTCTGATTGAAGGGCTGATAGAAAGTTTAGCATATAAATCACTGGGATAAAACAGGGAAGAACATCAACAAATGCAGTGCTGCATTTAATTTGGAGATATTTTCCTATTTGGATAGATCTTTGTTTGGAGAAGAATTCAGAAATGTTGAATCCTTCCCTCAAAATCTAATACAACTGCCTTGCACCTATAACGTTCTGATAACTTCATCAAACAATGTTGCAAGAATTGTCCTGCTAGCCAGTCAAAGTGTTGATTGTATACCACTATGACCTGTTGGTGCGTATTCCACACAAACTACAAGGATAATAATTAAATACCTTTACTCCCATCTAGTGGTAGGAATTACGCCTAATTTAGCTGTTTAGATACTCACAATTTTAGCAGTGCCACCCATTACACCCCTGATCTTCCCTAATTTAGTATATTTTTGACATGATAATATAAATATTTTCCATAAAATCTAAATAAAACCAGTTTGTAGTTGTTTGTTCAGTCATTTTGAAGTCTTTCCTATCACTGGCAAAATTGTTTAATTGAAAACAGTGCTTAAATAAAATAAATCAGAAACGAGAGACAAATTGTAGCAGTTACCTTACACAATATATGTGCGTGACTAAAATGTAATCTGAATGAAATGTAATTGCAATTTGTTTATTGTGATACGTTCAACATGGTTATGTGTGATCTAAAAGCATATATTTAGCCGTTACACCTGTTACACCCATAATCTTACCTAATTTAGATTATTTTTGACATGACAATAAAAAAAATAGTTTCCATATAATTTAAATAAAGCCATTCTAAAAAGGGTTTAAAGAATATCCAGTTACCATGATAAAATAAATTATTAGTTAGGGTTAGTTTTCCAACCTACATGGAAATGTTAATGCTTAAAAAAAAAAACTGTTTCAACAGAACTTTACAAAAATACTTTAATGTTAATACTTTAAGACATTTAAATTCAATTGTCACTCCCCCCCCCCCCCTCTATGTCATGAAAAAGATCTTCTGAAGTTGAAGTGATTAAATCTATCTGTGTAATGAGTATTGAAGCATGAAATAAATGCAAAGGGCAGTTCGAACTGTTCACTTTTATTGTAGGGTTATACTGTATAGAGCTAGAGTTATACTGGCAAGTGCAATAAATGAAGTTGAAGCTCAGCTACTGAGGAAAGCCTGAGCACTAAATGGAAAATGCCAGGGCAAGTTATCAGAAGAGCTGAAGTGTTGACAGGATTAACTTGCTTTGGTCAGGTGAAATTATAGATGATTTATTTTAGAATGCTGGCAAAGTGCCTGGTAGTCCTATACACATGCATAATTTTTGTTGTTTTGTTATTAATAGTTATATATCAAGTCTTGTCACAGTGCTATTTCCTGTTCCTCCTCTGTCTGCCCGGATTTATAAAACAGAAACACACAGAAGTGATTTTTGAATGGATTTGTCACTCCCTCCACCATCTGTCATTGTCAGAAACTCTGCAAGCGTTTAGCATTGTTTCTTCTTCAGAGCAAAGTTTTTTTTTTTACTGATCTGGACATTAGGCCTTCAAATTTAAATAAACTGCACATCCTGAAGCTACCTTTTCTCAGCTTGACCCGTTGGTTTTACAGTTAGCATGTGTCTTTAGGGCCCATATGGATTTTACTGGATTTACAATGGGCTTCAGTAGGACATGAATGGGTTGCATACTCATAGCCCTTATCGGAAAAGTTACTTGAGGCCCGTGTGTAGGTCTCACCTGGATTAACAAATGAATGTGATGGAAAATAGATGATTTTCGGTAATAACTCTAGTCTAGGTTGTTATGTAGCGTGTGGATTATCCCATCTGGGGCCCATTTGTCAGCCAGTGTCCTATCAGTTAGAATTCATATGTAATTGTTACTTGGGTTAAAGCTATTTGGTGAAATCTGTACAGTACTGTATGTCCAAATTAAAGTTCAGTCTTACTTTACCCCCCCCACCCCCCCACCCCCCATCAATGATCAGAAATGTCGGTCTGCTGTAACTTCAGAATAAGACAACATTCAGTTCAGATCAATCATAGTCATAACATGGTTGATATTGGGCCTACTATCCGTTAATGATGAAAGCTCTGTTAAAAATTATGTTTAATGTTAATATAAGTAATTCATCTTCCTGAGTTTTAAAACATAAAATTTTAAATTGCCTGCATGTACCCTGAAGAGCGTTTTACCATGCCGTAACAAAAGAAAGCTCTTCAAAGCAGAGACACTAATTTTACAAAAAGGTCTACATAATATATTGATCCTTTATCAGTATTAATATTATTCTATGTACCTTATATATGTGAAAACAACGCAGAGAAGGAAACACAAAGTTTTAAACTTGGACATTTGCATCACTCATCACAGTTTAAGACAAATCTAAGGCAGATTCTCTCCTGAAATATTAACAGCTATTCCCCTTGGTCTCTGAATGCTCTGCATATAATCCTTGAGAAAAAAAAGATTCAGCATCTATTTATCACCATCATTAAGAATTGTCTGATTGGGATGTTACTTGGACAAAATACAGATTGTTGGTTTGGTATGTAAAACAAGCAGTTGACAAGAAGATGGCATATCCAAATATGGCAAAAGTAGGTAAATTGGTGCAATCATGTCAGAATCAGAATCAGTTTATTGGCCAAGTATGTCACATACAAGGAATTTGACTCCGGCAAACTTTTTCCTCCAGTACAGAACTTGAATAAGTGAAATAAAAAAAAATAAAAAAAAATAAAAATATGAACAAAAATAAGTAAAAATACAAATAAATATCAGATCGTAAATAATAAAGGATAATATATACACCAAGCCGGGGTTATTTTACAGTGAGTATGTACAGAAGTGCAGAGTTATAGTTTATTGTTATGTGAGTGCACTCACACACTGTGACTAGACAAGTTGGATAGTCACAGTGCAGGTCCATGTGCAGGATGAATTCATTCAGTTTATTTATGTAATGTCAATTCAGAACATATTTCATCTCAAGGCACTTTACAAGAGAAGTCATTTCAATACAGTTATACAAACATCCCAGTCAGTTGAAGAATTTTCTATTCAAGGAATCCCAGCAGTTTGTGTTAAGTCATTGACGGGAGGTTGTGCCCCGTACATGCAGTCTCAAGAGCAATCCCTCATATAAAGCAATGATGAGTACTCAGACATTTTTTAAGGTTTTGGGTTGTTCAAGGCACACCACACCAAAAAAAAAATCATCATATTTCACAGAAAGTGCTCCACAACACAATGACAACTATGCCCAGATTCAGGTATTGGATTCTCTCTGCAAACCTAAAATGTGGATCATATCGAGCTCTGTCATGTTTCGTAATGCTGTGTAAGGACTCATTCATACCTCCCTGTCTGCTCCACTGATTTCTTGACTTCAAAGCTTGTGTGACATACATTTATTCTTGCCCACATGCTACGGTTATTAAAATTAGTGATAATGCCATAGAACAGATTTAAAAATATTTTATAATATATAATATAATATTTATAATATATTCAAAGGGTCACGCAAAACAGAGCAGATAAATGTGGATCCAGATTTTTTTTTTTTTTTTTTTACGTGTGGTGAGGTCTGCTGAGAACAGCTGTTGGATAATTTGTCTCCAATGACCAAACAGGAAAAAAAATAAAAACTACAATGTCTGGAGGTGCAGACTAGAGGGTGACAATTTTTCGGGATTCCCACGGGTCAAGAGATTCCTGCAGGATTCCTGCGGGACGGGAGTCAAATTCACTATTGGTAACGTGATTGGTACGGGACAGGAAATAATCCACGGGATCGGGCGGGAAACCGGAAATTAGAATTTTTATTTTTATTTTTTACATCTATCTTTAGTTGAATTACATTGGGTCTACTACACTACATGCACCAAAACTGAAACTGCTACGTTGTTGCTACACCGCCTGGATAAACTGGTAAGCATATGATATCCGACTGAAAATGCATGTATCTTAATAGTTTGGTATTCAGACGAGTCGAGTCCATTCATGATGTGGTGAGGTGGCAAAACAACTAGAATGCAGGATATGGTTAAAGATGGCGGATAAAGCTAAATAGATGATCTTTGATACTGTGCTAGGCTATGGTTTAGACAGACATCTTACAAACAGAGATCATGCTACAAAAATCTGGTCATAATCTATTTTCTTTTAAATTTTTAAGATGTAAATGAAGACATTCAGTTTGATTCATATTTAACCCTGGCATCACCTATTGAGAAGATTGAAAGACTACATGTATTTATTATGAACATTTTACCTGCTGTGACCTGAACGCTCAGCTTAAAGCATAACCTTCCTTTGACTTTGACATGATGGAGGCGAAATCTGCACTCTGTTGCCACACTGGAGACTGAAATTACCAGCACTACTACTGCCAAAGTTTTTAATTCAGAGAAAATTTCTCCAATGGAAATTATCCGAATTTGCTAAGAATCTCTGAATCAGGGATTTTCTAATTGCTTCAGCGGGATGAAATCCTGAAGCATGCGCTCTTTTTGCATCAGTCGTTTTAATCAGATTTAACTGATTCAGTCACCTGAACTCTTTGCGCAAGGTTGAAAATGTCTGCACCAAGTGGTCAGGGGTGTGAATTGCAGTCTGTCAAAATGAATGATGGCCTTCAGATTTTTTTGTTACAGTTTAAATAAAATTGTCATATCTTAATTATTTAGTTTCTTACAAATATAATAATTTTACTTTACTGAAACTTCTGTGAAGTTATGTTGAAATAAAACATAATTTGTGTGCTTCATTTGTGTTTACTATTTTTTTTAATCAGTTATCCATAATGCCTTTTTAATTCATTCAATGTATCCTCATTTTAAAATACATGATGTACAGAAAACTTAAACCACCCTCATCAATCCCACAGTATACATTAGAAGTACATATCAAATTAGGGTACCAATTAAGGCTACCGTGTTTTTATTCAGGCATTTGTCACTTTCCCCTGATTGCTTTACAGTCACAAGGCCAAGCTGCCTTATAATCTAATGGACACCATTATGAAGACAACAGATGAGCATGTGATCAGGAAATGTAGCACACTTTAGTTTCAGAGGTACCGACCCATGTCAGAGCTTAGTTCAAGTACATCATATCCTTTTTTCCACATTCTGTGACTTGAAAAATGTAAACGTTTAAAAAATTTATTTTGAATTTTATATGAGAGACCAACACAAAGTAGCACAGACTTGTGAAGTGAAACTGGCTTTATGTTTAGGGTTTGTTGTACTGTTAAAAGGTAAAGATTCCACTCAAGTTTTTTGTAGCCCCCATCGGTCATGTTGTGACTGTCTCCCTGTCTGCATCACTCCCTGTGACCCAGTCACCTTCACCTGTCTTCTATTTGTCTCATCAATCTTCCCAGTGTTGTCATGCCCTTTGTATATCCCATTGTCTATTACGCCCTTTGCCAGTTCCTCATCAAGCCTTCCCTGTTTGTGACCTACTTGTTGTTTCTCGTCTTTGTGGATATTTATTTGAATTAACAAAGCAGCGACTTTCCCGGTTACTTGGAGACGGATAGGAACGGCACAGCAGGTTATGAACATTCTCTGGGAGCATAATCCTCTACTGTCCCCTCTGGGGTTAATATGGATGTGGGAAGAGGCGGAGTGCATTATTAAAGCTGCTCTAGCCGAACAGTTCGGCCGTCTGCCTCCTCTTCGGCCGCAGTCTACTTTCCCGGGCTAGCAATCCTGCTTCCCCACCTCCTGTGGGACTTCTGAACTTGATCTGTTATGAGGTCTGGGATGTCATAATACATTTTGGGATCCAAAACCTTAGGGTGTGCTCCGAGACCCGGAATTCCAACGTTTGTTCCAGAACCACCAGTGCTCCCTCCAGACCCTGGGAAGTGATTATGTCCTCCAGACCGTGGGTCTCCAGAGATAGTCCCATCAAGCGGCTGCCAGCAGCAGGTCGCTATCTGCCCAGTCGGTCTCAACCCACTGACTTAGGTGACGTCCAACCGGACGTAGCTCCGGTTCCTGCCTCCTCGGAGGGTGTCTGTGAAGACACACCTCCAGCTCCTGTCCTTGTCCCAAAGGTTGTCTGTGAACACATGCCTTCAGCTTCTGTCATTGTGCCAAGGCTGTCTGGCTCAACATGCCTCCAGCTCCAGTCTGCCCTGAGAGTGTCAGTGAAGACAGACCTCCCTCCATAGGGTCCTCTACGCTTCCCTCCAGAGGGTCCTGTACGCCGCCTCATTGTGGGTCATCTCCGCCACCTCGTCGCGGGTCTTCTGCGTGCCTCGTCTTGGGTCTTCTTCCCACCTTGTCCTGGGTCTTCTGCACCGACTCATTGTGGGTCTTCTGCGCTGCCTCGTTGCCTGCCCTCTCCGTTGCCATGTCGTGGGTCCTTAGCGTCCCTTATGCATGTGTCCTATACGCCTCATCCTAGGACTTCACCGCCTCTCACAGGTACTGCCACACATCATCGTCTGACCTCAGTGCTGCTCCAAAAGTCCTCTAGTTCACGTTGTGGGACTTCTGCGTCTCTTCGAGGGTCTTAGTCATGGATGGGTTCCCCTCTCATCGGCCCTTATGGTTCAAGGTTAAAACCCATCGGCATTTGCCTATCCGCACAGTTCAGCTCTGCTGGCCACCACCTTACAAGTAGGGATGGATATTGTTTAGGTTTTATCTGATACCAGTGCGAAACCGCCATTTTTGAAGTGGTGCCGGTGCTTAAACAATGCTCAAAATGGTGCTTGTATGAGTGCTTAAAGAATGGGAAACATACAAACTTTGTCAAGAAACCCTCTTATTTTTTATTTTTAGCAGGGCTGTCAAAACATTAAAAATGTTGATCTAATAAATCACAGGGTAGCAATGAATGTATCACCGTTCCTAAATATGACCAAAAAACCCCTACAATTTTAAGTGTAAAGTAAAAATCCAGATGCTGCTGCTCTTAAAAAAAATACAATAGAAATCAATTGCATTTTTGTTTTGAACTCCACAATCACATTCACAATCTCATATGAAAAATAATAACAAGTACAGGTAGACCTAACCAAAATGTATGAATAAACTTAACATTTGGATGTCATTAGTCTGTGTTAAACATCACGTAAATCAAAAATCACAAGTTACCATTTTCCCATAAGTAAACACTCAGCAGATTCTCCGGGTTCATCACATCAGGAAATGAATGTTATTATTGTGAATGCTCTTGCTATGTACACAGCTACTTGCATTAATGAGCACTAATTCAAGTCTGAAAACATCACTTTAACTGAATAATGCAATTTTTTAACACAGCAGTAACTTACTATGAAATGTACTAAAGCTGTAAAGTGAACCAACATGCATAAATCAACATAAGTACTATGCATTTATACTCTGCACCACAAGATAGCCATGTTTACCTTTTCTGGTGATATAATGCATCGCTCTTGGCTGATGGCATGCCCAGAATCCATAGTGCTTGATATCTCAGGGGGGAAAAAAACACAGAAATGTGCATTTTTTTTCCGGTATGGTTACTACCGTTTATATCATAACGAGATCCATTATGGCACCGGATACTGGTACACATCCCTACTCACTCGTCTGCTGAGAAATTAGTGAGGTGTCAGAGCTACTGGTCACCTCACCACAAGGTCCAGTCCAGCCGGTCTCAACTTCAGCTTCAGTTCAGCCAAACTCTGCTTCACCACAAGGCCAGTGAATATTCTCATTCATCCAGGTCATTGTTATCTCAAGGAAATTTCAATCGAACGCAACTGGACTTGATAATTTGTCTTGGAAGACGTTTCACCTCTTATCCAAGAGGCTTCATCAGTTCATGCTCGCCACTGACCAGGCTGGGACTGGTCCAACTAAGTGGTGTGGAGACTCAGCTATTTAACCTCTTGGAGGGCTTTTACAAGATCCTTTGTGCTCCATGTCTTAACGATGGTTATTGGAGTCACAGTTGTTTTTCTTATTCGAGCCCAAGTTGTTGAGTCTCCTGGGGAGGGATGAAAGGGCAGCATTGTAAATTGGAGATAGGTGTTGTCTCAGGCCTCCTCCTCTGTTGAGAGATGATTTCTCTATTTTTAAATAGATGGCTTCTGTCAAGTATACGCGGGGACACAGAGTATACTTAAGAGTTTTATTTAAATCAGCAGAGTAGCTCTCAGTCGCAGAACCTGGAGAAGGACCAAGCAGGAGATGGAACGACTTGGATCCTGTGGAAACGATCTGGAATTTTTCGAGTGATGAGGTGATGATTATCAAAGAAGAGTTCAGGGCTGGCTGGCCAGATGACTGAACGAGATGAGTGAGAGCTGTTTAACCCTTTGTAGTCCCTCAAATAAATGCTACACTTGGGATCCTCGGCACAAAAAAATGTCCAAGAGAAAAAAAGTGCAAATAAAGTCATATAATATTTAATTACTCTCAAGTTTTTTTTCACAAATGCCATCCTTAGCCTCAGTCCTCTGGAAACATAAAAAAAGCCTGTTTTTGAGATGAAAGCCATTTAATACCAGGTTTTAATTGAAAATCTGCACTCTAAAAAACCCCCCAAAAAACAGGAAAATTACATATAAAATTGTCTATTAGGATATTGCTCTTCTTAAAATGACCGATTGTTTTGATGCAGACTGTAGAAACAACATTCACAAGAATTATGAAACCAAGCATGGACACCAGTGTATGACATCTCTAAAAAACGCTCAAACCATACTTTTTAGAAATACATATTGCATTATGAATTCAGGGCCCATAGGATCCCAAAAATGTGAATAATTTAAATTAATCTTTATTCAATGCGCCAGCATTTATAAAGAAATCCATTATTCAGGTGAAAAAAAGTCAAACTACAATTTCGGTTTATGATGGCCGCAGAAACACTGGTGGGTAATTTTTCTTTTTTTAATCGGGATATTAAGGTCTGTTAGAAAAATGTCGTTTGAATGGGAGTCAATGGCACAAAAAATGTCAGAGGGACCTTTATGTTACTGTAATGAATATACAATGTTTTAAATCTAGTATGAGAAAAAAAATATATATTTCTGTCAAACTCCTCCAAAAATGCACATCTTCGGAAAAAATTGTAAGACTTGCATTAGCACAACAACAGTTATTCTAAAAATGACACCCGCCTGCGCAAAAAAACGCCCCAGGGACTATTAAGGGTTAAATCAGGAGCTTTACCCAATGGTTTGAAGAGCAGCTCAGGTGGTGGTGATTGGAGTTGATGATCTCCTGTCAGCTTCTTTTACTCCTCTTTCAAACCATCTGTCCCCTCTGTCTAATATCTGGACATATATATATAATAGCTGTCCTCAAAGGAGTGGGCTTTATCCTTGAGATGTAAATGAACAGCACAGTCAATGCCTGAGGAGTTAAATCTCCTGTGTTGGGCCATGTGTTTGTACAGTGGTTGTTTGGTTTCACCAATGTAGAGGTCCTTGCACTCTTCATTGCATTGGATTGCATACACCAGGTTGCTTCACCACAAGGCTCACACTAGCCAGTTTCAGCACAATCCTCAGCTTCTTTGGCTTTCACTCTTGCACAAGCTTCAGCTCAGCCGGCCCTCGCCTCAGTACTCTCTTCAGTCCAGCTGTCTCACCACCAGCTTCGGTCCAGTCAGCCTCAGCACCAATTCAGGCCAGCTGGTCTCACCACAAGCTGCAGTTTTGCCAATCCTAAAGTCATCACGAGGTACAGTTTCGCCAATTCTCAAGTCACCTCAAAAAATAGCTAGTCTACAACAAGTTGTATGTCCACAATGCAACACAATGTGCCACTGAAAACCTTGGCAACTTCCTTCACTTTGTGTATTTCTTACAAAGTTTTCCTCCTAACTTCCATTAGCATGTTCATCTTAGCCTAAAAATAACACTGCACAGTATACAGCAAATTGGCGCATTACTGCTATCAACTGGTATGGGATGTGAACCAGAATGTCACTCAAGGACAAACACGACTCTCTAAGACCTGTGTATTAGTTTCATCCCTGCTTGTGCTGGCTTTGGGCTATTATCTATTGTGGCTTACAACCGTATTTAAGTATCTTCTTTACTGCCTCCAAAAGTTCACATTAATAGCATACAACATCCTAAACTGGTTTTCTTGGGTCAATACATTGAATAGTAGAAAATAAATTCACACAGTCGTATTCTGTTTTGGGAGGGCCAAAACCTGAAGGTCCAGCCATTGGTGCTGGGTCTGCATCAGACTCTAGCAGCTCATCTAGCTTTACAAGGGCCTTCATGGCTGCTTTTCTTAACAGATTAACAATCACAACATGGTAGGTTTACCGTGCTATATTCTTTCCATTTTCAAAGGATGTTTTGAATATTTTTATATGTATTACATCTTCATTAAAGTTCTCTTAAAGACCACCAAATGGCTGGATTTATGCTGAGTAATGTGGACTCTGCTGACTAATCAGGTGACATTTAAAAGCTGTTGAATTTTGTTTTTGGGATGTCAGAATAAAGGTAACTCAATTCAAATCCATGCCCCACCTTTGTTTGTTGTAAAAAAAACAACTTTAATTTTCCTTCCACTTAACTGTTATTGATTTACCTCATAACACCCCCCCCCAAAAAAATAAAATAAAATAAAAAAATAAAAAACCTGCAGTGCTGGGTCTTAGTGTTAAAGTGTCAGTCCATTTGCATAGTCGAACTATCCAAAAAGTTCATTATGAATAATTTATTGTGGTTAGGAGCAATACACAGTGCCAGTATCTACTTCAGTTTATATGAAATATATTTTACTTTTAGTAGGGTCCTGACTGATTTAATGGGTTTTCCAGTGTTTTACACTTTTATTTCTGGTCCTCTCAGGTAAAATTAATTAATGTTTTTAAATGGTGGTATTATCATGTACTAGGGAAATGTAAAGAGAAAGGGAAGAGTGTCATGATTTCAGTTTGAAACTACATTCATGGCCGCAATATTTATATTCATGAAATCATACTAATGATAGGTAATAGGCTCTGCATGTTGGTTTATCAGAATATGTCTCAGCTAAAGCTTCTTACGCTGTTTTATTTGCAATTTGGATTCTTATATAATGAAATTTAAAAATTTCACAAAATGAATCCTGATATCCATGCGAAAATAAATGTTCAATTCAGTGTATTTTCACATACACTGTAAAATAATGACATTTTGTGTTTCTAAATTAAAATCAGACATATATTTCCTTTTTGGAGGTCAGACAAGTTTACTGAAAATATTTATATTTTCTCAATGCTTTGAAAATATTGTATCTTTTTTTTTTTAAATATACATTTTAAACATGAATACATTATGAAAGACCTCACCTCTCTAAATGAAAATTGTATGACCGAATGAGTGTAGAAGAAGAAGTTGAGAATATCTTCTTGCAATGTAGTGGTTAGGAATAGGCCAATATGACATTCTTTCTGAACACTCATTTTCTGTAAAGATTTGACCTTTTCACTGTACTAAAAAGTATAGTGAAACAGTGCTTATTTGGTAAAAAAGAAAAAAAAAGAAACAAACTGTAACATTATGATTGGTTGTGGTCTCACAACCTCTGGCTGCTGATCAACGTTGTCCCTCTGGCCCAGCTCAGAGGTGGTGGCAGGAGAAAACAATTATTGGTGGGCCAGATTGGGAATTTTCAGTAGGAGAAAAACCAAAGGGAAATCGTGATAAGCACCGGTTTAGGACTGGAACCAGTTTTTAGTTAGAGCTTGTTTCATTCTATGACCTAAACAATCAACAGATCTCAGTCGAAGAGCACTGTCTACTGTATCATATGAAGGAAAAGAAAACTTGTATCATGGATGTGCAGCTGATAGGTCCGCAGCAACAGTGTGATCCTTTCAGGTGGACCAAAATCTGGGCTGAAGGTTTACATTTCTTGTTGTGTCTTTGCAACAAATAATTACCTCACCTCTAAAGGCAAAGGTGAAGGCCTTTTTCCATCAAGATTGTTCCAGACCTACTTTGGTGCCAAAGTCTGACTGGGTATCGTTTGTTCGGTTTTCCACAATCAAAGCACGCATTGATAGTGGAAAAACTGTTTAATGATGATGCAACCAAGGTCTGGGAGCGGAATTACAAAAGGTTTTGGCAGCGAGCCGAAACACACAGCTACTATTTTCAATCGTTCAATGGACATATCCAAGAAAATTTTATTTACACATCTTTATGAATCCAACAAAGCGTGGAAGCACAAAACCATCAGTTTTGACAAATTCCTCAATTTTAAAAATATTTCTCTCCGTTCTCATGCTTCCAGTTTTCATCCCCTTGTGGTCGTATCCAGTTACATCCAGTTACCCACCTCAAGGATAAAGAAACATAAAAACACAGCAAACGCCTAAGCTCATCTACATTATAGACAGGCTCTCTGTTCCACTCAGAACCGTTGAGCAGGGAAAGCGTTCTTCCCATCTGGTGAGTCAGTGTCACTGCTTTTTCACTTGCCTTTTGGTTTGTCTTCTATCTTCTCATCTTGCTGCATTGAAGTCATGTTTTTCGTTCAGTGAACATTCTGCTTATCCTCAAAATTAAAACGCGACCTTGGTTCTGGGTTCACATTATACAAAGCAGATTCAGCAACGGATTGCAGGGTTTTAGATTTAAGCCAAATGACCGTGAAAATACATTAGGAGACTTCTGCAGCTACATCATCTAAACTAAATAGTTTTTTACTCCCAGGGCCGTGTGACAGATACCAATGTTTTCAGAACAATGTTGCCCATTTAACCCTAACCCAGCCACTCAGGACTATTTATGAAAACTGTTTAATTAAAAGAAACTGGATAGTGATGTGTCAAGAACCTCTTTACCTCACGCCTCTTACTCTTAAGGAAAAGGTCGTCTGCCATGCTTAAGTCGCGCTGCCTCTGCAGCTTCTCCCTAATTGACGTGCGCCATTGCTATAATGTGGTGAGAGTATCCCATTTATTTCTGTGTGGGCAGAAGCCACAAGGTAGCATCCTCATGTCTTGCCTTCCTGCCAGCTTTTTTGCTGCAACGGGATCAATTAGTGTCAGTGTATTTGTGTGTCTGTGTGTGTATGCTCGTGCCTAAGAAGATGTGTGGGAGGGTCAAACAAACAAAGGCCGGAATCAAGCAAATATATTTGAGAGAATGTGTGTGCGCTGTGTAAACCCGTCTTGTTGAACCGCTGCCCCGCAGCACCTCCTTTAATATGCTCGGCACACAGGCGAGCTGCCTTTGTTGCTCTTCTTTCCTATTGTTTCATTTTCTGTTTATCTCATCCAGACATACACACTTATTCTCGGGAAGTGTTTTTCTTTTCCATCTTGCGCTGGCACATGTATTATAGCCACGCTTCCTTCCGTGTATTCCAGAAACCATCAAACAGCGCGCACACTATATATCATACATCTATAAATCATTTGTGGTTTTTTTGCCACAACACCTTTAGTTCACTCTGTTTCCATGCTTTTTTTATTCTCTCTCCCTCTCTCGCTTTTCTTCCCCTCTATCTCTAACTCTTGGCAAATCTCCTTCCCAGCTGGTTCTTGTCACATCTCTACTGTCCTATTCCAGATCTTCCCACACCATTGTTTTTGCCAATTTGGTGAATAATTACACCTGCTGTATTCACCTTTTCTACACTTGGGCTTCCAAACATCACTTCTTGGGGACACAAATCTCCCCCTTTGTCCCCCCCAACCCCCCCGCCCCCTGCGGCTGTGGGGTTGCTATCAATGTGAGTGATTGTGCAATCCTGGGGCGTCTAAAAGACATGAGGAGACTGTCAAACAGATCAATAGACTCTCTCTGAATATGTCTTCTAACCTTCTTCCACACGGCATTGCTCAAACGTGCGCACATGCCGAAAAGTTTCTGATGCATTTAAAGAAAATGCCTTAAAGGATTAAGACACATTACACACAGGTGAATGTAGAAACCAACGCTTACACAACGATGAAGGAATACAAACCTGAAATGTGAAACATTTCATTGATGCAACAGACTGTTTATTCAGAAATTAACTGACAGCATTTAGAAACCCAGGAAAGGCAGGTGTACGGGTCACCCAGACAAAACGGGCGATTGTTGTGCCTCGCCAGGAATTGATTTTCCATCTGAACACTAGATCTGATGAAAGGCTGACAAGTCGAGAGCTAAAGATTGGAGGCCCCTTGTTCTGACTCGGCATGCACACGCTCCCATGATAACGCGCTACGAGTGCCTGATCTCTTATCTGTGCCCTGCAGTAGTCGCCGCTACAGAAAGTGGAGCTGGCATCATGGAAGCACAGTGTTTGTCAGATCATCTGTCAGCCTGAAACCACTCCAAGACCGAGGGGTAGAGTGCATCAGGAAATCAGTTAAATTAGACCTCTTTGATGGCTGCATTTGCAAATGTTCCTTTTTATGTTTTATATATTTAACTGACATTGTTTTCCACTGTGTTTTTTTTTTTTTTTTTTTTGTGGAAACCTTCCCCTGCTACAGCAGGAACAAAAGCAAGTAGGCAAAAGAAAACTTGGGAAAGGTTAGGGCTGCGGTACTCCTACTATATTAAAGGGATGACAGTGAAGTTCAAGGAGAACAAAGTTAGGAAAGAAAATAGGAATAGGTATTACCATAGAATACTATTTTCAGGGAGTACTAGAAGTGCTTAAAAAAAGGACGATCAGCATATATGGATGTTCGGGAGAGGCTAAATCAGAATAGAGACAACAAAATTCTGATACAGCTTTGTGCTAATAGATGACATTTTTTTTCTTTTTTGTTGGTACTATTTTGGTGGCAGTCTTTTTCTTGGAACCATGAATTGGTACATGTAGAGTGATCAAACAAGTGATTACATTGGCATATGAGTGACAGTGTATAATTTAGGTGTCAAGGATAAAAAGACTGTGAGAGACCAATGGAAATAAATGCTTTCTTTTAGATCAGAACACTGGTGTGTTGGAGCAAAATCTATACATGGAAAAAATAGGTACATTTTATTATTTGGCATGACCATTTGGCTCTATAGAACCACCCACACACTTTCCTACTGTATATCCCTACATCAGCTGAGCCAAGCTAAAAATGTGGATAGATATTATGAAAATGGGGCATGTATTATTTGAATTTCTAGCAGTTGCAGTACAATGCTAGGGAAAATCTAATAGGAATCTTAAAAAAACACAATAATGGCTGGTTATTAACCAGCCATTATTATTAAGGTCTTTACAACTAGGGTGATATGCTCAACCTTTTTGGTTCAAGTGAAGGTGCCAGCAGTGGAGTTCTGGATCAGCTGCAGCTGTTTGACTGACTTGTTAGGCAGAGCTGTGAAGAAACTGTTGTAGTAATCAAGCTGATTTAAGATGAACACATGAATGAGCTTTTCAAGGTCCGTTACAACATTAGTCCTTAAATCCTAGAATGTTATTCATGTGATAGAAGGCTGAGCTTAATATTGCCTTTACCCTACACTGTTTCTACCACAAAAGCACTTAGGGTCTCCTATGTAGAAATATTTTGTATATCTAAAAGATGCCCAAAGGGAGATCCAGGATGTTCCCTTCACAGAGCTTCCAACACCTCCATCTTGTTGCACCACCTCAGAGGTCATCATGCAGACATAGACACTTAAGAACTCAGGAAAATTAATTTCTTTGTCCTCCCCTACAATGTTTTTGTGAAAATGAAGATGCTTATAGCAAAAGTAGGTAGATGGGGACTGAAACAGACTATGTGCCAACAAAATAACTTCTTGACTAGTCACATTTCAAATTTGAAATAAATATCTATAAGGTTACATTTTTTTATGCACTTTTTATGAAGGTTTGTCCAGGTACTCATTAGTTATGTCCCGAAACTGGTACCTCTGCATGGTATGGGGATAACAAGTGTTGTTAACCCTGGATTTCAGAGTGTACTGATTCCTCTCAGAGTCCTCCAATTTTACAAATCTGCATCCCCCAGACCCGTTAGAATGCTTTTAAAACCAACCAAATTCCTGTGGTTTTCTCCTGATTAAAATCTGGATCTGACCCAGCCCAATCTGCTGATTTAAATGTCGTGACCAGACATGCTTTACAAAGAATCCCCATTTTGCCATCACACATTGAGCAGATGAATGTATTTAATAGGAATATTTTACCTGCTATAGTTTTATATGCACAGTAGTATTTTGAGGGCATGGATAATTTGGGAACCCCAACTTCTAAGTCAGAATTCCAACTTTAATGTTTTCTTATGATCTTTTTTTTGTTTAGTAATGGAATAAACTTTGAGATTCGATCACAAGGTTACAATAGAATGTAACATTAAAATGCGACTACTGTGTCCACCATTCGTAGATGGCCAGCAAGCTCCAGATTGTTGGAACAGTTTTCATGACAATATGAAAAAAGAAAACATTGTTCGTCACTTTAGAAGCAATTAAACCCAATATCAACTAATTTCCTATTCGTATTAGTTACCATTATGTATATTTTACATCACTCATGTTTTCTTACCTTGTTATGGGAAAAATCATGGGAAGTGTTGAAAGAAGCATTAGAACACATAACTTCAAGTGTTTCAATGAGTAAATGTTTTTTTTCCATCACAACTATTCCAGTCTATACTCTACTTTGCAGGTTGAATATGTATTTTCATATATCTGCATTTTATATTGGACAGAAAGCCTGAAGCATCATTGGCCTTTCCATATCTTTTAAAGTAAATGGTAAACAGGCTGCATCCATGTATCATCTTACTAAAATTGCTGACTACTCAGACAGCCTTTATATTCAAGGCCACTTATACTTTCTGGCTCACACTTTCACAAAGTAATTTTTTGTCCACAGTTCTTTTAGTTCATGTTGTGCTCATTGTCATACACAAATTAAAACTGAACATGTCACGTTTAAGTGTCTTTCAGGGGCCTCCTGTGACATGGGAAGCCAGAGATTAAAGTAGCAATATTCCAGTTACCATATGACTGTCATATTACTCGAGAATCATAATAATACCACTTTATATCATTTATAAATGTTGTGTTATGCTGCTCAATACAAAATGGTAACGAAAGAAGAAGCCCAATAAAATACATAGAAATTGTTGTTGCCATAGCTGAATTAGGTGTTGATGTTTTTTTTTTTTTTTACATGAAACATTCTTAAAAGCTTTGGAAATTGGTCTACAGCTGGTGCACAAAACAAAAGTCTCCATCCAGGATGCTTTAATGGCCCCAGCCCCCAACCACGGTACACTGGCTCCAGCAAAACAGTAGAACAGTATTGTCACAAAATTAAATCAGAGTTAAAAAAAAAACAACAACAACAACAACAACATAATAATAATAATAATAATAATAATAATAATAATAATAATAATAATAATAAGTCAATTCAATATGTCTGGCCAAAACATGGAGGGAACAGAGCTCACTCATGCATCCCTTAACTCACCCTTCCTAACCTAACCCTTAAATACATTTCCCAATACACTGATCAATCGTCTTGTTCAGCTCCCAGTGGGGCGATATCACATCATCCTGAAAGTAGAACTCAGCTCAGTCTTCTTAGGTCAGTGTGTCCGGTTGTCCAGCAGATACCCAACAGAAAATCAGTTGTTCTGACGTCAATCAGATGATGATGCAGAGAATTATGACTGAGTTTTTAACATTTGTTCAATTTAACAGCAAGATACAGTTATTGCCCAGTTACAAGACAAATTATTATTCTAATCCAAAACTTCCACATCAACAGTTTTGCTGTAAATATCCAGAACCAGTGCAAAATTATGTTTAAAATTACATAGACACAAATTGGAGTGAATTTCTTGAGATTTTATGGGATAGATCAACATGAAATGTTACATAATTGTGATGAAAAAAATGGCATACAATTTTAACACAATTTTTACACATTAAAATCTAGAGAAGCATGCATATGTTTTCAGCCCCCATTTCTACAATATACCTAAAAAAAGAGTGCAACAAATTCATTACATAATATAAACTATATATGTATAGTTTAAACTGGGGATAAATGCAGCTGTTTTGTGAAAGCTTTAAGAGGTTTGTTAGAGAATAAACAGTATCATGAAAACCTTGAAAAGAAGCAGGGATGAAGCTATGGAGAGGTTTAGAGCAAAGTAATGTTATATAAATATTTCTTGAGCATGGTACATTCGAGAGCTGTATACAGCATCCTTTTTTCTTTTTTTTGCAATGCATTTCTTCAGCAATGACAACTAAGTTGAGTTAATGTGTAGCTATAGTCAAAGTTAAATACAGAGCAATCCTGAAAATAAACATAACAGAGATTAGACTTGCTTTATGGCAAAATCAAAGTACTGGTTTGGTTGCCTCTCAGGGACTGAAAAGTGTGGAAAAACAAGACTAAAGGAGAATAATTAATCAACTGAGATACATGTCTCATTTTCCTTCCTTCTCTCAATCGTGCCCTATCAAATATATCTAAGTTTGAGGTATTAGTGTGACACAATATGAAAATGTTCAAGGGATTTCAATATTTTCTCAAAGCATTTTGTATTATGTGTTATTCCTTCATTCAGATGATTTGCGCTGAATACATTTTTAGAGACACTTCACACAAGGAGAAAGACTAGCTGTGATACACTATGTGCAAGGACATTTTACTAAGCACTCAAGCTCCTATGTATGCAGCAAGCCTTTACAATATTGAATTAGAAATATAAATGAGGCCAATATAGCTAAACTATTCTTAGAAAAGGATGATTTCTGGACAACGTTTTTTTTAAGCTCTCTATAGTAAAGAAGTGTTTAGTTGTTTCAAATCTGTTCTTTGAAAATAACGGTTGCTCAGCTTAAGACCACAAATATATGCATTTTCTTTATGGTATTTAAAACAAAAATTGTGTTTTTGTAAAGTGTGTTACTACACTCAGTAATAAAAGGTTATAAAAAATTTAAACTGCCAATTAAATATTTTTTTTAATACTGCCATTGGAATATTACTTATTATCAAAAGTTTCAAGCATTTTTCAGATGTTTAATAATTAGTAGTTTTCCAATCTCAGGAATAGATTGGGTCTATCTTTTCATATTTTTCAGAGATCAGCTAAAATAGCTGACAACAAATCATGCTGATTTTTATGAAAGTACTTCCAAGTTACGTTCGACAGTAATTGCGCATTAATTTAAACCTATGTAGCGTTGCAAACAAATACTCTTAATTACCACAGACCTCAGCATGGAAGATTAAACAGAATTACAATATCAGTAAAACTTCCAAAAATATAATAAAAGCATAGAATCTTGCCTTCTGGCATTTACATGAAACAATAAACTGAAATAAGCATAGAAATTCTCCCCTCTTAGATCCGGGAGCAAAGAAGAGACAAAAAGGCAGATGCTGAACTAAGCTGTGCTGCACCTGTGGTGCATTCAATTTGGGCTGCAGCTATCAATTATTTTTGTAATCGATTAATCTAACACTTTATCGATTCGATTACTCGATTAATCAAATTTTTTTTTTTACGTTTTTAAATAACCAAAAGAAATCATGCATAACGGAAAATTGTTTGGCTGTAAAATGATCAAGCATGTTCCTTTTATCTCTCAAAAAAATAGAGAACTCCAACTCCAATATTTGGCTCCAAAACTAAGCCCATTTAGAGTATTTATTTCTTTATTTACTTGACAAAATAACAGTCAACAGCAATAATCTAAGTTAATAAACTAAACAGTCCATCCACTTTTTGTGAAAAAGCTTTTGTGAAAAATTGCAATGATTTTGTGATTTTCTTCTTCGCCAGTCACTTATATTGTTTGAAAAGCAAGCAGTTTGAGACGGCATTGTCACATAAACCATAGCAAAACAAAATGGCTGAATGTCTTTTTTAACAGTTGAAAAATCTAAGATGTGACCAGTTCAGATTGGGTACCCAATAGAAGAGCATCTCTGCTTTTACTTTGATGTTACAGTCCCAGACCCACCCTGGGCCCCTTTAGCCCCTCTTTATTCACCTCCTGGATACGCCCCAGAGCAGCACTGAACGTTTAGGAATAATCAATTATTAATAATTCTAAAAACTCACAGGAGTCTCTGTGTCAGGAGAGAGTAAGAAATATATATTTTTTCTTACTTTGGTTGCAGCGCAGCATGAAGTTTGGTGATTTTTGATGTTGTAGCTTTGATGTTGGAGCATTTTTTGTCGCAGATAGAGACGTTACAGCACTTAAAACTCTGTTTTCATCCGTCTACAAGCAGATACTGAAAACAGAGAAAACGCAGTTCTCCACTTTGGCCAGAGTTTTTTTTTTTTTTAAGATTCGTTTTTTGTGCCAAAAATCTGCGTTTATGTGTGGATGACAGGCCAAACCGTAGAAAAATATCTCAGTTTTGCGTATGCGTGGTCAAGGCTCTTATGCAATGGAGCATGAATGAGTTTACTACTTAAATATATGACAGCTAAACATCCTATCTTGTCAAATAGCATCATGTTTTAACGAGGCTTTGAGGCAGACTTTTTGCCTCGAGCAATTTTTTGAATCGAGTAAATCGAGTTGCTCGACGAATCGTATCAGCCCTACATTCAAATAGCATCGAACAAACTTAGAACAATGTAGGCTTTCCAACATTGATATTTACTCAAATATATAAAGTGAATGTGATCCCACGACTGTGGAGGGGAGCATTGTGCATGGCAGTATATAGCCTGCCGGAAATACTTTTCTTTATTATACTATACTAAGTTTGTATGTTGCTTTTTATTTTTTTCTGAAAAATGTACCTAAGGCTTACCTTTAATTCTCTGGACGATTTTAAATAATGGTAATGCTTAATAATGAAGTAAGTATTTATTAAGTCTTCATAGTAAGTCTTTATAAAGTTAAGTTATTTGCTAAAGATATATTGATGCTGATCGCGACATCCCTATTAATAATAGATTTATAATAGTGAGGAACTAAAATATGAGGTTTTAAAGGGCAACTTACTCTCAAACATTTTTTTTCATTATAAACTTTATAAATGAGTGTCTACCAGTACCTGGTCATTATTTTTGGTATTTAAATACATTTTAATAAAATAATAATAATAATTTGACAAAACACTGTCAGTGTGGCAGCCTATTCAGGTTAAAACTCTACACTCAGCTGACGACAGCCATCCTGCTGCTGTGTGGTATAAAAGAAGTCTAGCTAGTTGGAGTTGGAATGGCAAAGAGGTGTTAACGCCACCCAGCCTTCTCCCCCCGTGTGTTGTCCCTGCCAGGCAAAGCCTGCTTTTGCAGCATTTTTTAAAGGTGTAGTAAGACTCTGGTAGGGGGGTGAGTTGCTCTTTAATGTTAAGTATTAAATCCATCTATGGATCCAAAATCGAACGTCTTCTTGTCTGGCCTTGTGTGCTACGCTAGTGCTGGGGAACATGGCTGACACTGGTAGGGGAAAGAAATAGGGAATTTTCCTAAAGCCTTGGTAGCACCTGTTAAGCTGGAGGCCAACTATAGCCTCTAGAGTGAGGAAATGGTCTTCGGGGCTACCATGTTTACAAAGCACTTTACCAATAGGCTTTACGGTAACCGAAGATTAGATTATCTTTCTCTTATGACTTATTGATAGAATACCATAGAATGAGCTGGAGAGGGATGTCAGAGTTGTAACTGTAACCATCGCAATCCAATCCTTGATTAAGAAAAGTTCATGGATGAATGGATGGATGGATGGATAATGTCTCATTCACTTGGTTTCACTAAATTTGGTACGGTCTCTAACTTCAATAATTTATAACGCCTTTTGAATCATTTTATGTGGAAAAAACTGCCCTTGCACTCCTCTTTTCGGAGGTAAAAATTTGTTGGAGGAATGGTTATGGGGTGAAACAACAGGATTACAAGTGTTACTTATTAATATTCATGATATGCAAATGTCTCGCCTCTGAATTCTTAACAGCAGTGCAACTCGTAGGGCGTTTTCACATGGTACGGGAGTCCGTACTCGGATAACGTATTTGGTCACAATTCACTTATTTCGTACCATGTGAACACAGACTGGACCGTGCCAGGATACGGCCAGAGAGACCTGCCTTGGAGGTAGTATCCGAGTCCAGGTACGAGCGGCCACGGATCATGTGAACACAACCCGTACTCCGGCCGTACTCAAGACAATAGACGCGCTCCATGCGGAAATGACGACACCGCCGGCCGAAATTACAGAATCAACTCGCGACCATAAAAATAACAAAACAACACGATTTAAGCATCCCACTGCAACACAGCAGATCACAAAACGGCGGGTTTACTACAACACTCACCCTGTAGATGGCTTCAGGTAGCAGCTGACCAGTAGACCAGTTTGTTTACATTCTAGGCTGTTGCTCATTTTATGACGTTGGTACTTCTCACTCCCTTGTGCCACACATGTGAAAACGGCCTTACTCTGCCTTTGAACAAATAAATTACTTAACTTACTTATTGGTCATCCAGAGACAAATTCCAAACTTTTCTTCCTCAGCTCTTCTTTCTTGGGTAAAAAAAATGCTGATGTTTAATCTCCACAAATAACACAATTTCAAAAATGTATTACAATTTTTCGGAGTTGCTAACGATTATCTTCTACTAGCAGAGCTGTACTCTGTTCTCTCCTGCCTGCAAAAGCTATATTGCCTCCTATGGGTGGTTGTAAGCCTATACATTTCAATTTTCTCTGTGACGTAGAAGAGAACGGCTTTTTGTGACTTGCTTGTTTTTGCTGTCTACTTCCATTCTGTGGCTAATGCGGACGATGAGTGTTGGAGAAACTCTTAACAGGCTGCAGGCATGTACACCTTGTGTGACCATTCGTATAAAAAAACTATTATTACACAGTTCCGCAACCCTTAAGGGGTTAAATTTGAGTAACACAATGAATATCTGCTTCACATGGTTGGTACTCACGCTACTGATGTTATCCAAAAACAAATGATTTCATCCTATATATACAACTTTTCTGGAAGTTTTACCTAAAACATTTTATGAACAAAGGGATGAAACCTGTGTCACAAGTCCAAGGGGCTTTGGTTAAACAACATTAAGTAAACTGTAGTAATAAGAACTCTAGCTGCCAGTGGAATCATGCTAAGACCAAATGATACCAGTATCCTGCACAGCTAATATCTTTAAAAAAATGTTGGGAATTTTTAATCACCTTAAACTAAAGTTAGGGTGATCTAATTTGAGAAAAAAAAGCCTCAAGGTGTTATATTAATAGCAGTTGCTCCGAAGCACATAAAAAATTCACAGTGTGGATCTTTTCAGGTGAAGGCAGTAAGTATGTGTTGTAGATACATTTGTGTAAGTAAGATAATAAGAGCCCATGTAGTGAGCTGTGATCTCCCAACACAGTGGATTGAGTTGACTCTGCTTGATCATCAGTGGTGTGAGACATGGCACACACTCAATTACTGCCACACAGTCATGTTCGATGTGGGAGAACAGACAAAGTGCAGGAGGGGCGGCGCGCTTTTAATTGTCTTAATACATCAGCAAAGGCCGAGGGAAAATTAAAGAGATGAAAATGATGTCTGTGTTTGCTTAGTGTAAGAATGTTGGAGCTGGCTGTGTATGCACAGAAAATCTGCAAATAATCTGGCATGTTTTAACCCACACGTCCAGAAAAATACACACACACACAGAAATTTGTTGTGCTTTTGAGCATTTTGTTTCCTAAAGTGCAGCTATGTCTTCATGTTAATGTAATTGCCATCATGATTGTTCTTCCTTTCTCTTTCTGTCGATACATACATCTGTGTGTGTGTATGTGTGTGTGTTCATGTTTGGACTGAGGGAATGGGAGAGGCTGCCAGTTGTGGCAGATCGATATCTCTGACTGAGAGATCACAGGAATGCTTAGAGCCCATTGATGACTTTTTGTGCGTGTGTGTGTATACATGTGTTACACAGTATCTAATGACAAGAGAAGAGGGGAGATGGGAGGAGGATGGATAGTTGGGTGAAAGAAGAAGCAAATGAGTTGATGAAACCTACTTTCTGTTCGTGGTTTCTTTACGTGCGCCTCTGTGTCTTTCTCTGCCTCTGGTTAATGTCCGATCCAGCTCATGAAGACTCTGTTACATCAGGAGATCATGAGGAACAGGCTCAGTTATTCGTGTTGTATTTGCTTTTGTCTCTGTTCTGTATTTTTAAAATTAGAATTTCTGACATTTCTCGCATAATTTTTTTGCTGTTATGACAAGTAAATTGTATCCTTCCTTATCATCATTTATGTTAGGACTTGGAAATGTTATTTATACTTTTGTATCCACAAGGAGTTTCAAAAAAGATAATTGTCTGGCTATCTAAAATTTTTACAATAATGTACAAAGCAGCGCTGTGAGTAAACACTCACTGGCCTTTGTATTAGGTCTACCTTCTTAGGACTGGCTTGGACCCTTTTATCTTCAGAACTGCATTAAGTTTTTATAGCACAGATTCATCAGGTTTTTAGGGTCTGTGACCCATTTGTGTTTTTTTAGGTTCTATATATATTCTATGGCATAAAATTGGTTTATCAATGTGCCAGGGGAAAAAAAAGCACAACCAATGAATGGTATAGAGGGTAAGCAATGGAATTTATTTTAGCCAATTACCCAAGCTGAAATAAACCATTGAAAATGTCTCAGTTGGACTTTAACAGTTTATGCTGGTGTACATCAACAATGCTAGTATTCATGTATGTTACTCTCGTCAAAGACGATTGCTACTAGAAAAGGCTTCTCCCTCTTGCATTGAGATCGGAAGATCCATACCTCTAATTTTTTTTTTGTTTGTCTTTCACATATTTCCGATTTGAAATTGTATACGTAGCCCTCCATAGTGTAATGCTAACCTTTCTGAAGGCTCCTCGAAGATATTATTATTATTGGTTGCTGACTCCAAAAGTTGCCAAGAGTCCTTTGAGGATTTGTTTCTTCACCGTCTGCTCTCACTGTAAAATTGGAGTTAGCTGTGGCAGCGTTTCAAAGTTAACAACAGTAATGACTTTTCTTGTAAAGTACCTAGATGACATATGTTATGAGTCGGTGCTATAGAAATAAACTGAATTGAACTGAATTAATTAAGGAGGGCGAGGCTTAGCGGGGTTGAGCCACAGATCAATATCAGGAGAGCCTGTGTGAATTTTCAGCCTCTGTTTCCAGTTTTGAACAGACAGGAGCCAGTGTGGTCTTCTATTAACTACTGTTACCCACCTGCTTCAAGGTTGGTTGTCCAGATATGATATTCTGGATAATTTTGTTGTAAAGCTGCACAATACACTGAATCGCAATAGTCAGGACCAACCCCCCCCCAAAACAAAACCAAACAAAAACAAAGTAGAATAAATAAATAAGGGGGCAAATCATTTTTCACAGTGTTTCTTCTAATTTTAATGTATTTTTGAGTGCTCCATTAATATCAAAGCAGTAATTACGGTAAAATACAGTAAAACAACAATAGTGGTCCCTCAACAAGTATTATTACAATGATTACCATCTTGCTACCTTAACAATGAAATGTATACCTTGACCAGAAGTGGGATCATGGTAAGCTGTCAATTACTCAGCCTGTCTCATCTTTTAGTTGTTAACAGAAACAAAGTTTCTACTCTACAGTTCAAGTAAGGCTTACTTGCACTACTTCTTCTGTCCCTCAATGGCATCAATGGTTAACAGAAAATGTGTTCCAAGTGAATAACCTTCACTAGTTTATACATTTTGCTGTTTCTTACCTACATTTTCTTACTTGTCACACAGAGCAGGTGAATACAACACTTACTCGGTTTCATTGTATTCATTCTTTTGTAATATTCTTCTCTGCCAAATCTCCTCCATGTTTCCCATATTGTAGATCAGCATGCAATGTCATAATATTTCATTACTGATCTCTGATCTTTGATCCAACCTCTTTGGGCATGGAGTGCTTCTTGCTGTTTTTCCTAGGTCTTCTCTTTATTTTTTCCTAAAAACATCCCAACACCTCTCACTATTAAATAATTGAAAGATCAATGGCAGTAATGTGAATATACGAGAGCAAGGTAACAATACACTGTTCTAATTTCTCCCCACTTGGGCTCATCCTAATATATCTTTTCCCTTGCTGTGATTAGTTTGTTTCCCATCCACTGGGGGGAGTGTAGTTCTCTGTGGTTAATTGGCAAGTTCAATCAAAGAGACAAATGAAGAGTGAAGACACTGACCTTTCAGGGGAAGTCATTACTCTTCTGTCTTTTCATATATCTTCCTTTTTCTCTTATTTCTCTCAGTTTGCACTCTAGTGCATCTATCTTTCTGCTTTTGTTGTTGTTTTTTGTCTTACTTTCCCTCTCCTTTCTCTCCAAACCCTTTCTCTGTCCATCCTCATCTTGTTGTCTGCCCTCTTTCATCTCTTCTCTTATCCTCCCTCTGTGGGAAATGATTTGCCAGTCTCTCCAATTTATTTTGACAACTTATTCTCCTGGCTGTCAGAGGAAAATTACAGTGTGCATACACGTTTCTCACACGTTCCTTCAGTGCGCTTGTATGTGTCTATTTTCACTGCCACCCATGGCTAAAAACCCCAGCGCTCCCCACACCCTGCTATTAAAGGAGGCTGGAAAGCAGTGGTCCAGAGCAAAACAATGGTTGCTTCCTTGGAGGTTCGAGGTCGTTTATCTGATCGAGGCCCGAGCTTCTTCCACTTGTTTTCCATCTGACCCGCCAACCGTGCTGTGTCGGTGTCCACATTACAGCACGACTTCTCGTTGTCAGGCACACTCGCTAATGGCTGCCATGCTGTCATTTATCTCTGCATTGCCCTGAGAGGTGTCAATGATTGGGTTTGGTTGTAAGCATATTTATACAGGCGCAACATGTAAATGTACACACCTCTCATGACAATAGAGTTTGAACAACATATATTAAACTCTGAATAAAGTTACCAGAAGATCCGCAAGAGTTTGCTATTATGCTCTTAAAGTTTAAAAAGCCTCTTTATTGTTTTACTCTTTGCAACAAAGACAAGTCATGTAAAATAGTATCATGCAGTGCAAAACATGTGTTATAGTCAAGTTATATGAAGGTAATGATAAATTAAAATTACAACTTTTACTAGAAGCATTTATTTCATGACACTCATAGGAAATATATTTTTTAAATAAGATAAAATGTACTTATTGCTTGTGAGTTATTCATTTTGCAGCTAATCATCACAGTACAAACTAAGGTAATTTTTGCAATAGCCAAGGCAACATTGGTTGATTGTTAAAAGGAGTAAGAACAACACATGCTTTCACAAGTCTCAAGAAGTTTGCAGTAACACCACTTTTTTTTATCATAGATAGTTTTTTTGTGTTGTTACAAGTCACTAGAGGCATCTGAACAGCTGCTACACATGGATGAAATGTTATCTATGTTGGCAACAGTGGTTCATCTTCCGAAAATCATTCAACAACAGGGAAACATCGCAGAAAAAGAGCATACATGCAGACCGAAATATGTCAAAGTTGAGAATATTTTTTATGAGTATTTTTTGTGAATATTTGGTGTCGGAATCAAAATTAAGCAACTACAGTAGTAGATATAACGGCAGTCCTACTAAAAGCTTCATTCCCACGGAATAGGACTCAGAAGAAAGATGAACACCTCAAAATTATGCATAATTTGCTTTTGTAGAAATATGTGGCATATACATCATTATCACAGTATTCATATTTGCAACACATAAATTGCAAAGAATTGTACCTTTATTAAAGGGTGTTGATGTTGGCTGATTATTTAAGTAACATGAATTCCTACTTCTTTGCCTGTGTTATATGTGGTAACACATGTTGCTTAATGCGGGCTAAATTACTTATAGATTGTTAAAGGGTGGTAAAGTAATTTAGAAACTAAAGACATTTCGAAGCAGCAGAAGTCGACCAGAAGTTGCTGTTAACAGTAATAACCTGAATTTCCAAAGTGCTTTTCAAGTCAAAGGACTCCAAGGTGCTTTACACTTGAGCAAGGACACAGTGACTGAAAGGGACATGGCGGAAACCCACCTGTTACAGGACAAACTCCTACCTCCAGAGCCACTGTCTCCCCAAGAAAAATCATAATGAAACCTTGTTGTTGAGATGGAAATGTAGATGTAGTTTTACTTGTCGCTAAGTAAACTGCTTATCTGAAGGTGCTTTTGAAAGACTATCAAGGTATATTAGGTTAATATTCTAATATCAATGTCTTATCAATGCGGTGTGGCGGCATGGCGAAGTGCGAATATTGTGACATTGGTGCTGGCATGCTTGATGGTAATATTCCTGCAACACTGAACTTATGAATGAACATCACGTCTTGCAGCAACAGGTGATGTCATAATGATGTGTAGAATGTGCACTGAGCCCCGGCTGGCAACAGTATTTAAAATGCAAGTAAACATGAGGAGTTAATTTAGCATTATGTAAACTGTATCAGCTTAAATGGCAAACTATGGTTATGGGGAGCTTCTGGCCTTTAGAGCTGAAGACCAGATCACCATATAGTTCACTGGGACTGTGAAGGACAATCACCTTTTTGAGCGGCTCGCAAAAAGACTTGAGGAGCAAGGGCTCAACAAGATAAAAACTAGTTACATCCAAGCTAATTTCTGTTTACGAGGAACTCTTCTATCTCAAGGTTTATACGCTACCCTGCATGTCAACCCCCATACCCCCATTTATCCTGCCATGACCTAATCTTTTGTGGAAAAACAACTGATCACGGCGTATTGTCGGCACAGGCTGAGCACTTATGAATGACCGCAAGGCTTATTTGTGTTAGCACCAGTGGTGGTATTGACTTTTGAAATGGCTTTAAGCAACAAACCCAATACAGCTCAGAATCAGAAGTTCACTTCACTGCTTGATCTTGAGTCAGACTCCAGACACAGCAACTTCACACATGTAATGGCCTTTTACAAAAGGGTACATTTGTAGTTCTCCTAGTGTGTGCTTGTGTGCGTGCGTGTGTTTGTACATGCTTGCTTGTGTGATTAGTTCAAAGCTTCACAGAGTGATAGTCAATTCAGTCAAGGGGCATAGAACCATTTGACCCAAGATTGCCTTTTTAAACATCACTTGTCCACCTTTGAAAATCCCACTAGACTTTTTATCTGCCTCCTTCAATAATATTAGCCTTTGCTGGAACTGTACATTATAAAGAGTCGCCTCTGAACGTCAAAAATCTCTGCCTTTTTTATTGTAGGGGCTGTGGGGGTGGTGGACATCTTCTTGCCGAAGAGGCGTAGGTCGGTTGACTATCTAGTTTTTTTGTACTGATGTGGTTTGAAGTGACTTCAGTCGGTCCCAAATAATTTTGCATCTGTTGTTTGATCATACTTAGTCTCTTGCTGCCTCTCTGATGCCGTTGATTTTTTGTTTTAAATTTTTTTTCTCTCCTTTTCTGATTGTTTCCCCCCTACCATGAGACATCTAGTGTGAGAAATACAAACAAACTCGACTGGATTTCACGGAAGCTCACTTCTTCAAGAGCCATCAGCTTCTCCGGTCCTTATTTTCTTGAATCCACTTTGCTTTTGCTTTCAGTTTCTTTCTCCATTCCATCACATCGCCGGCATTTTTATATCCCCTTGTGCTGAACAGCTCTCTGTAGCGTAGGTGGAGTATGTATGGGTGTTTTAATGTGGATATGCAATATCCCATTTCCTTAAATACAATGTTAAGCTTATTGCCTGGTACCAGTGGAAGGACAAGCAGGCTGCAGCATAAAGAATAGAGAATTGTCATCAAAGAATTTGAAGTAAATTGAATTTAGGTAGGAGTGGAATTTAAAATCTTTGTATAATAGTTGTAATAATATGACAAAACAAAATGTTTTCTGAATAGATGTTTAAGTCTTTCATGCCTTCCTTGTGTCTTTTTCTTGTGTCTTTTATTGTCACTTTCTTTTCCAGATTCATATTTTCTATCAACAAACCTTGGAAGCAACCATTCCTAATTTTTTTTTATCCTATATTAATCTTGTGTTATTAGAATGTAAGGTTGAAAATCACGGTTCTTTCCTTAAAATGTTCGCTTTACACACAAAGCAATTCTCACTATTCTCATTGCAGCGTGAATGTCAAAAACCACAGAAAAGGTATTACTTTTAAAAGAGCTTCCAGGGCATGTGAAGAAGGAATTTCTCAACCCACCTTCGTCAAATTCATCAAGTGACATTTCGAAAACACATTTGTTATCTTTCACAATACCTCACCCAAGAAGAACAAATTGAGCGTCAGAAACCTCCTAGATAGAAAACCAACTGTTTTCAACCGCAGGGATTGTTGTTGAGCTTCAATTATACTGCATTTACGGAGTATAATCAGTGAAAATAGCTTTAATTTGCCAGGCGCAGCATAACACATCATTTGAGCCATAACAGTCACAAAAAGAAAATGGAACCTTCATGCCATCATTCAGTTATGTTTTCTATGTTGTTTTCTGACACTAATGATACATTTCACATAATGGCTGTTCCTTGAGGCAGGTGCTTTCTGGGTTTTGCAAAAACTGAAACATGATAACAAAAGAAGTTCTGGAATGTCTTCACATATGTGTTAATTTTTTAGTTAAGACTGTGTGTGTTAACTCCTTTGGCATGAACCTCGATCAGCTGTCTCAAACTCCAGTCTTTTGGGGGGCTGTGTCCTACTTCTTTAAATGTGTCCTCGATCTTCTAGCGCACGATTAAATGAGTTAGTTACCTCGTCAGAATTCAGCACTCACTGATCTGAGCTGATCGTTGTCTGCTCCTGAGTCTAATCCCAGTCACCAACTGATCCTCATTGCATCTGTATCTAAGCCTTCACTGCCTCTCACTCCCTGTCAGTTCCTACTGTTTCTCCCATTCACAACCTCTTGTCATTCTGGTGTCCTGTCTGTTGGTCAACCTCCTCAATAGATCTGCACTGAAATCTTACATGTATCTGTCCCTGGAGCCATACATCGCTACAGACACATACTTTCTTAATCTGTAAGCAAGTTTCACAGAGTCCAGCTGAGGAACAGATTTTTTTAATTCAGGTATAATATTTAGGAATCTCTAAAGCTTACAGGACCCTCAATGACTGAAGCTTGAGACCCATGTCTCAAACTTCCTGGTGTCTCAAACTTCCTCTTCGACGTCTTCTACAGAATACACATAGGTTTGAATGTGAACACTTCCATGCGGAAAGTTTTTTTCTAAAAGGGTAAAGTTTTTAATTGTTTGTGCAATGCGTTCATTCGTAGGCAGCACTTTCAGAAAACCTAGACATTTTTATTTTTTTGTAAACAGATGGGGGGAAATTTTGCTCTTTTGTATTCATTTAAATGATAAAAATACCTACTTTGAGAAAAGTCTGCTGTTTTTGCCCAACATTGTCAAAAGAAACGTCCTGGACACTGTTTAATTAAAATATTTGGTCTTTTCTGGATGTTTTTTTATGAATACTGTGTTTGTTCAAATGCTTATTGCTATTATGGAACCTGGGTTTCTACAAATGGTGCACTGAAAACAAATTCCACCAGTCTGACTGTGTGGTCATTAAAGAATGAATCAATGTTTATTATTTCTTCTTATTGCTTTGTTGTTTGCCGTTCTTGGTTTGTTGTTGGTTTATGGCTAACCACATGTGGAGGCTTCCAGCGCATGGCCCATACTCCATGTTTAGCACGACTTATACTGTAGGTCTGGGGGACCTTTATGTTGTGCATTTTGGAACATTCTTGGTGTTGCATCCATGTGGATTAACACTTTTCGGGATGTGGCCCGCTGTGGATATGGGTGCTTTTGAAACTATCAAGCCTTTTAAGAAGAAAAAAGTTCCTGTGTGGGCGGGGCCTTAGATGTAGGACATCTTGCCTATATAGATGCAAGTCAGCAGCAGAGGTCCTGCTAGACATTTCTTTTTGTCATTTTGACTGTTGGTTTAAAATAATCTGATCATAATCCATTTTTACCTTTCACTTTTAAATCCTATGTGGGGGGTTACCTCCAACGTCAAATGAGTTAATACCTGTTCAATGGTATTTTATTTTTTTAAATCAATTCAATTATGCATCATCAAATAGTGAGATTGCTGCAGAGGTTATTGTCTTGATGATTTGGATTTTTACCTTAAACAAATGACGTCCCATGGGGGTTTAGATGTTCTTAAGGCTGAATCTGCGTTCCGGTGCTGCACTTGTGACTGGAATTACAAGCGTCATTTAAGCCAAAGTGTTTAAATGAGGGAGCATTTCTCCAGTTGAAGCGATCAGAAGTCAAAAAGAGTATCTGAATGAACTGTTTCCTGACCTGTAAACTATTGGAGGAAAGCAGCAGCAAGCACTGGTGTTTGGCACATGGGGCTCTATGTGACCCCTATTCAGCACATCCAGCAGCTCCAAAATTATAATGCAATGCTCTTCAGCTACTGCTTACAAGTATGAGCTACCTAAGGATTTTTTTTATTTATCTATGAAACCGAGAAAAAAATCTGAACTACCAGGATCAAGAACTAATAGAACTACTGATATTAGTCGTTTGTTCATTCTTTTTCTTGGATCATATAGTCTTAGACTGTCCTTGGCATACTCCCATCTAGCTGAAAGGTGTCTCTTCTTCAGAAGTAGAGGTTTTGTTGCTCTGCACCCTTCAGTCTGTTACTGTGCAGAGCTGTAGTGATAGACTGATTTGAGACTACAATTCCTGACTTGGTTGAGTCATTCTTTTCTGTCTTTAGTTTTTCTAGGGTTTTAACATACATCCCTTATGCCCTCCGAATGTTTTGTTCTCAAGTCTTTGAACTATTTTGCTTCCTTCCCCTGGCAAACCTGCTCTGCGCTGTGGTTCTCTTTGAATTTCGTGACAATACTTTCACTCCAGTTCTTGACACGTGCAAACACTGTAATAATTTTACTTATCCTTCCACTGCGATTATTTTCTCAAGTCTAAACTGATATTTTTGATTTTTGACTATGATGATTTTGACAGCTTGAGACTTTGCTGAAGTTTTATATGTAAGTTGGGAGAAAACTCTCAGTTTTAACACAATTTTACATAATTCTTGTGCATCATTCTTTTAATTAATTTAAACTCTGGTAGCTTTTGGTTTTTAGTTGCTTATTTTCTGTGTGCAAACAAAAAAAAAATATTGGCATCCCAAAAACCATCAGATTGTTGAGAAAGGCTGTTTAAAATGCTTTAACAATTCTTCAATTGTCATAGGGTAGTATTAATTTGATCCTCAGATGAAACTGGAAGACATTTTCATATTTTGATTTGTAAGTGGGGGCTGTTAGGTTAGTCAAATCAATATCTCAAAAATAACCATTACTAAAAAGGAGAATTGTTTAAGGATAGTCATCTATGTCAAAGTCGACACAAACTGACCAATAAACATTTCCCCACATTTTCTTCAACAGCATTGCTGCAATAACACTCAACCCCTCCTCTCCTTTAATGAGCTCCCACTGGTAAGTGTATATTCTGCAGGTGTAAACATGGCGAAGTATACCCAGAAAAAAAATCATACAAGCATCAAACATTTTACACCAGCTATTTTAACGTCATTGTTTACCGCCTCTGAAAGGCATGTCTTAACTTTGTGCCAAGACATTTTAACATAAATTCCATTCTGACAAACCAAAAATCTCATTCACACACATGCTCATCTCATAGTAATTAACACTCTAATGGCTATGAACCTGACAGTTATGTAGATAAACTGTTTTCCCCAAAAGACTCATGATAACTCACCATTCGCTCAGCGCTTCTGAACACACAGTTAGTTGTCTTCCTCACGGATCCTCATTAGTTTCCACCAGAGTGGTTACTAATCTTCCTGGGTGGCGATGACAATTAGGCTACAAATATGACATTTTTAAAACAAAGGCAATACATTTAAGATTACCTGTTGTTGGGTCTGACCCCTGTATATATGAAATGATATCAAAGGGCTCTATGATTATGAATGACTCCAACATGCCAAAGCGCTGGTTTCCTGTCGTTTCAACCAGAGCAGTCTGGCCATCGATAAGCCCCGACACGCCGGTTGGTCAAAGCGGCAACTCGCCAGCCCAACCTGGACTCTCTGTATCTCTGAATGGATGAAGGAGCAGCCGAGAGCGGTGGTGCAAAACTTCTCTTTCTCTCACTGGTTCGATTCATCGAGCTTTAAGGAGATTCCCCTCTCTGCCCAAAGTTCTGATATAGGGCTGGACACACGTGTCGTAACTTTTCTTCCCACTGGCAAACCTCCCCTAAGCTCCGGCTGGCCATCAAAGCTCTTTCCTTTATTTCGTTCCCTTTTTCCGCATTGCGTTTTTTTCCGTTGTGTCTGAAAGGATTTACTATTACAGCGATCAAACATCGGACAGACTCAAGTAATATCAATCCAATTTGTTTGATGTCTGGGTGGAGCAAACTAGGAGTTCTCTTTTATTTTTATGCATGCATGCTGCTATGAACGTTCCATTAATCACATATGTGTTTGAAGTTTACAGTGTTTTCTCAAGTAAGTTGAGTTTGATTGTGTACGATATGTGTTAAGTTACTGGGTTTCTCTTAATTAGTAAGCAAGCAGTGTTTGATTGTGTGTGATCTTTGCTTAGATCTTGGTGTTGAGCCACGAACCGGAGAGTTTCTGAGAGACAAGCAGAGCCGAGCGTCATTTTTGTTAACCCCTTGTTTAATCTACAACCATTTCAATTCATAGCTCTTTGTTAGCCAAAAGCTAGGTCAGTGATAAGAGCCGCGTGGTCTCTTTGTCTCAAAGGTAAATTACCCCAATAAATAACTACATCGCCTCTACGTGTGTGTGCGTGCTTCGACGTACGTATGTTCAGGAAGCTCCCTGTCATGTGGCCTTTATGAAGTCCATTTGTCCGCCATCTTTGTAGTTGTTCTTGTAGCATGTAACCTAGCCATTTAGCTTAGCCGTTAGCGAAGACCTAATTAGTTGAGAGTAAATTTTCAAGTTGCTTTTTGGTGTGATAGTTAGTTAATAAATTGCTGAAACTGGATCAAACCTTTGTTTCTTTTTTTTTGAGTGTTTGTGTTTGAATAATTGCAATCACTGCTGCTTGATAGAGTTAACTCTAACAAAAATATATTTACCGGTTTAGATCGGTTGGTGCCCCGTAAATAAATAACATGAAGGAATAATAAATTAATAAAGCATGAATTATTAATTCAACATTCCCACTATAAGAAGATAGACCGTAACTTTCTCTTTAAGAAACCCTACACTCTTTTCAAGACAACATTTGCTTTTCTACTGCAACTTGACGTTTTTTTGAGGCCATGATAAACTCAGGTGCATTTTAACAACATTATGGACATCAATATGGACATCTTAGCTATCTTTTTAATCGGCCTGACACTGAATTATTCTTTCTGCATGAAGCAGAGAGCGGTGCATGTACACCGGACAAATTAAGTTTATTATTAAGGCTGCATTCACAACTGATAGTCTGGTAGACTCGGTTAGATTGGGGACCAAAATTGCAATATTGTTGTTGTTTTTAGCTGGTGCGGTACGCATTCACACTGGCTTTTTCATATCAGAAAGTCCAGAGCTTTGAGCAACAATTTCACCTCTCCACCTGTGGTGGTGCTGTTGTAGAGCTGTGCTTACTCATGCCACAGGGGAACTTCCAGTACAGCTAAATGTAAACAAACACAGAGGAGCAGCAGTTGAGGGTCCCTCTGCCTCTTTGGTAGATGTTTTTTTTACCCAGCTGGGAAAACTGGAGCGGGGAGGTTGTGTTTGAGGTGAGCGTGCAGATTCGTCGTGTTGCCGTGTTTAACATAAACCGTTTAAAAACAAATGCGACATATCGGCTCATTAATGTTTTGTGGTTCACCTCGTTCATTTGGTTTAAATCCAAAATGTTCCCACACGTCGGCTGTTGCTTCCGGCTTAGAAACCAACTCCATGGTTATCGACTCCTCTACTCTCCTCCTCACGGGGCTCTCCGCTGCTCCAGCGCCAGGTATGATCACGCTGGCAGCGTGTGCTCCGCCTCCACAAACACAGCGGCTGACAGGAGGGTTCACTCCTTACGCTAAACCGAGAGGAGCCAGTCGAGACTGATGCAGCGACGTTAACTCATTATCCTGCGACTTCAGTCAATGAAAAATTATCGAGCCTGTTAAAGTTACCGAGCTCATTTTTAATTATTGGTCAATTAATTGATTTATTGATTATCGCGACAGGCCTACTAATGGTGCATTCAGACCAAGGGCTTTGTCAGCGTCAGGCAAAGCTCACAAAGCATCTAATTTGAGGCTTCCATGTTAAAGCTTGCAAAGCCTGCCACGTCTGAGCAAAAAAGAGCACATGGCTACTTCTGTTGCCGGACATTCTGAACTATGGCGGATAGTATTGAGAGAGTGGCTTTGCTTTATTTGCAAAATAAAGCTAGACAACGTTGACTTCGGCAACATCAGTGCCGTTTATGGATACACCCTGAAAAGGAGTATTTGAGCAATGTATTAAATCCAAATCTCCATTATGGATCTGACTAGTAAGCAGAAAGTTCTCGAAAGTGTACTACCGCCACAGTAAGCAGCCGGTGGATGCTACACTATCCCACAATGCAGTGGATGCCCCAAAATCATAGAAGAAGGACCTAGCTAAAAATGTCTACAGAAGAACTGTCAACCATTGACACCGCCGCAGTTTCAACGGAAAATGTACATGATCAATGTTACTGATTACTGTAATTGTTTTTTGACTGATTAAACATTTAAGTTGTTAAGTCCCATGTCAAAGGACATGATATGTAAAATGGTGGAGCAGTACGTCTTTCATGCCTGTTGCGCGATCGTTTGCTATGCAGTATTTACTACATTAACGGGTGAGTAATAGTTGCTACGTAGCAAATACTACATAAATAATAAGGATTTGGATGCAGGGAATGTCAAAGGTATTTTCTGTATAATCTGTAATTGGTTCCGTTAAATTACACTTTGAGATTGCACTCTGCATATATATATATATATATATATATATATATATATATATATATATATATATATATATACTGTATATAGTTTTTTTTGCATTATTAATCATCTATTCTGATCTAAAGTTTTATTTTTCACAAAAAATTTTGCAGCATTGTACTTTTATAATTGGTGCAATAAAAATAGATATTTTACAGGACTGGATGGATAATCAAGATTAATAATTGTGATTACAATATTGATCAAAATGATCGTGATTATTATTTTGGACATAATCCTACACCTAAGAAAAAAGAATGAGGCAGAGGACTATGGAAAATGTTTTTTTACACAAGATGGCTGAGACGGCTCCATATGAGCAGTGTGCCATGAATAGGACCCCAGGAAAACTAGCTTGTCCCACTTTGGTGACAGCTAATGGGGATCCTTTTACCAGTACCAATAGGACAACAACCTCCTGCACAGATGACCTCCATATAGAGACACTGAGCAAGGTATGTACAAGATCCAGCATTTATCTTTCTACCATATTTGGTTAGGTTTGGTTAGATTGTTTTGTTTTTACCCAGGGTGCCCTGTACAATAGTCAGCTTCCTGCTTTTGGTGCGACCCTGATCTGTTTAGCATTCCCACATGCAATTAAAATGAAGCAGAGTTTGTTTCAATCAAACCGAGACCTACGTTTTTAGGTGAACTAGAGTTAGTTTGTTCGGTCTGAATCACAGTTTGATTACCCGCTCACACCTCCCCAAAAGGACCGGACTTTCCGGGCAAGGGCTGGTGTGAATGCACCCTAAGTATTTTACTTTTTACTTTTATTTTTTATGAGTTTTATTTTTATATCTTTATGATGACATTTGTTTCCAACCTCTTGGACAGGTCAGGGGTTTATTCTCTTTGTCTAGTTAAATAAAAGTTGTTGTTATTATTATTATTATCATTGATAAAGAAGAAATATAATGCAGACATTCTAGCCTAATAGTAATTAACTCTGTAACTGTCCTAAATTGACTTGTGTGTGCCCCCTCCCCCTTTCTTTGCCAATGACACAACATAATTTCATCGCACCTATTGCTCCTTGCTTTAGCTGTGGTGCAGTCCAATGGGTAGAGCAGCTGGCACACATTTAAGAGGCCCCAAAGTCATCATTTTAATAGTGCTCTTCTACCTGTTATGAATGGTAAATGGCCTACATTTGTATGGCGCTTTTTCAGTCAGAGGACCACAAAGCCTGTGAAATTGCATTCAGTCATTCACACTCACATTCACACACTGATGGTTGCAAGCTCCTACAATGTAGCCGGCGCTATCCAGGAGCACAAAGGTAAAGCTGCCGGACATGGGCACTACCGGACCCTCTGACCACCAGTAGCAGGCGAAAGGGTGAAATGTTTTGATCAAGGAGACAACAATTTGAACCTGGGATTTGAACCGGCAACCCACCAATAACAGGACAAAGTCCTACCACCTGAGCCACAGTTGCCCCACTAAGATTACACACACAACCTTAATAGATCAACTACAAATGAAGGTTAACCCACTGTCACTAGGGCTATATTTTTATTTTATTTTTGCATGAATAATACAATTTAGAAACATAACCAAGTGTTACAGTTCTGGTTCTTCAGTTTGACTCCTGACATTAATAACATTTTCTTTACACAAAAGGTTTTTAAACATGTCATGTTATGAAGCTTTGAATAGGAAAATATAAAATATGCTAGCTTGCTTATGGCATGTCATACCAAAGACCCGTGTTATCTAAAAGAAGGGAATGTAACCCTGTGATAAACTTTGGATTACAGGAGCTTTTTATACAAATACATCTTTAGTGCAGCAGGTTTTTTGGTCTTCTTTGCTGTTTTTTTGTTGTTGTTTGCTGACTTGTTGGTATGCTGGTAGTGAAGTGCTTGCAATGTTCAAGTACATAATTAAGAAAATAATATAGTTAACAGTTTGAAACTTTGAAAAAAGACTATTTCAACTGAGAAAAAATATATTTTGTAATCGCTGTGGATTTCAACAGCGAACAAAAAAAAAAATCTCCTGAATACTTTGTAATGTACCATTGGTAAAATATTTCCTATGGGTCTTCACTAGGTTTGTACACACTATAGTTGGTATTTTGCTTCGTTCTTCTATGCAGATATTTCAAGAGCTGTGATGTTTTGGGCTTTCATTGAGTTACAGTAACAGTTGATCTTTTTTCACAAAGCTGCTTTCCTATTGTAGATTTACTCATCAGTCTTGTGCAGGTGTACAATTTTGTCTATGGTGTCCATAGAAAGCTAGAAAGCTGGTCTTGGCCAGGGCAGAAGTTGATAGAAGGTCAGGACAGGTCTCGTTTATACAGATAACAAGTTCAGGTGCCAAGTGGAGGATTTCAGTAGATGCTAATGATTGAACTTAAAAACAAAATTACAATTAAAAAAAAAACAATGAAACAGGTCAATATAATGAGAATTAACAAGTAAAGTTGACAAATTAAGAAAAAAATGTAATTTTATCAACTATTTTTTTAAAGTAGAATCAAAATCTAGGTCTACAGTGTAAACTTTAGACGTGTAGAGACAAATTCTTCATTCTATAGTTTAATTTAGCAAACAAGATAATATTTCTAATTCTAGCAGAGCTAAACCAAGTGAAGTTTCTTCTGATTAAATTCCCGACAGCAAGAACGAGGAAGTTTGAATGTTACTACAAACAACATTAAACTGTTAAAATCGCTTTAAACATTTCTAACGGTCCCTTCATTGTGCAGAAATAATTAGAACCTTTTTAAATGTCAGAACCATCACCATGATGCTGTAATTAAAAAAAAGAACAAACCTTTATGAGTGTCATAATGAAATGGCTGAGTAATTATCGTTGTCTCAAAACAGGCATTGTTCCTTCTCTGTGCGTCAGGAAATGCAAATTGCCATCTTTTAAATTAATTACGTTCGACTCACCATTTCTGCCTAATGTGTAATGGAAGTTTGATACATTAAACTGTGAATATCTGGTGACATGTTTTTGATTTAATTTCATAGTAGTACTTTTTGTCTTTGAACTAATTTTTGTGGTTGAGTCTTTCTGAGTTTTTTCGTTGGATAAAACTTTTGTGCTTATGTATTAATGTTACAGAGCTTCCATTCCCTTTACTTTTCTCCTTTTAAAATTTTGAGTTTTTCTGTACACCTTAAAATATATCACTTTCAATTTTAGAACAAATTTAGTTCCATGTAGTAGACTGCAGAAAACACTACCTCTATGGAGGATTCTGAGGAATGACTAGATATTGTGAGTGCATGAGCAGATTATGCAAAGGATACTGAATTAAATACCCTTCAGAGTGAAAATGAAGACATTCGAATTATTACTTGGCTGGCCAAGTTAACATCTATTTTTCATCTTATATTTAAGAAATAAGGTGAGCAGTGGTTAGAACTGAGGCCTTGCAGTAAGACGGTTCAAACCCCATTTGGGAGCTTCCACAGTAACAAATGTAGAGCTATCATGGTCTCAATGCTTTTTTATTCATTTTTTTTCACCACAGTTTCAAGACATTAGAACTGCGGTGTAGGTTTTTGTTAGGCCATTCTTAATGTTGTGATAAAGCAGAATGTTATAGGGTATTTTAGTTATTTGAATTACACTGAACAAAAACATAAACAGAACACTTGTTTTTGTTGGTAGTTTTTATTAGAATATCTCGATGATCTGAAATATTTTCTACATACACGAAATAACCGTTTCTCTTAGATATTGTACACAAATCTGTCTAAATCTGTAATAGTGAGCACTTCCCCTTTGCTAAAGTAATCCTTCCTACCTCACAGGTGTGCCATATCACAATGCTGATTAGGTAGCAGGATTATTGCTCAGGTCTGCCTTAAACTGGCCACAATAATTGGCCACTCTGAAATGTTCAGCTGTATCACACAGCACAATGACACAGATGTCGCAAGTTTTGATAGAGCGTGCAGTCGGCATGCTGACAGCAGGAATTTCCACCCGAGCTGTTGCTCGTGAATTGAATGTTCATTTCTCTACCATAAGCCATCTCCAAAGGCGTTTCTGAGTATTTGGCAGTGTATCCAACCAGCCTCACAACCCCAGACCACGTGTAACCACACCAGCCCAGGACCTCTGCATCCAGCATGTTTACCTCCAAAATTGTCTAACCGTCTAAAGGAACCCGTCTCACGGAAGCCCATCTGCATGCTCGTCATCCTCTTCGGGGTCTCGACCTGACTCCAGGTCGTCGTTGTAACCAATTTGAGTGGGCAAATGCTTCCAGGTGAATAAATCAAGGTTTACGCTGTTCAGGGCAGATGGTAAAAAGCGTGTGTGGCGTCATGTGGGTGACTTGTTTTCTGATGTCAATGTTGTGGATGAAGTGGCTCATGGTGGCGGTGGGGTTATGGTATGGGCAGGCGTACTTTGTGGACGAAGAACACAGGTGCATTTTATTGATGGCATTTTGAATGCACAGGGATACGGTGACAACCAACAATACCTCATGTTGCAGCATGATAATTCTTGGAAGCTGAAAAACATCCCATTTCTTGTATGGCCAGTATACTCACCGAATGCTCTGGATCGGCATATACGACAGCGTGTTCCAGTTCCTGCCAAAGTCCAACAACTTCGCAAAGCGAAGGCCACAGGCCACAATCGACAACCTGATCAACTCTATGCGACAGAGATGTGGTGCATTGCATGAGGCAAATGGTGGTCACATCATATACTGACTGGTTTTCTGAGTCCCTAGAACCCCCCCGAATAAAACACAACTGAACACTCAGAGTGGCCTATTATTGTGGCCAGTTTAAGGCACATATGTGCAGTAATCCTGCTGTCTAATCAGCATTGTGATATGGCATAATTGTGAGGTCGGATGGATTATCTCAGCAGAGGATAAGTGCTCACTATCACAGATTTAGACAATATTTGAGATAAATGGTTAGTTTGTGTATGTAGAACATGTTTCAGATCTTTGATTTCATCTCATAAAAAATGGGAGAAAAAACAGAAGTGTTCCGTTTATATTTTTGTTCAGTGTAAAAATTGTTAATCATAATGTTGCGGCTACATTAGCAAAGTATTTTAGTATTCAGAAAGCATTTAACTAAATTAGGCATACCTCTTGCCGCTAGATGGCGGGAAAGCACTCCAATATGATCACTGGTATGTGTTGAATATACATCAATAAGCATTAGTGATGTACATAAACCATATTAGTTGGGTGTTGCTGTGGGGTGAATTATTTGAGCACATTTCATATAAGTAAAAGCAAATTAATTGTTAAGTGTGCAAGTTTAAAGGTGTTACATTGGCTTTTGTGTGTAAATTGTTTACTTCCTGTAATTTCTCTATTTTGCATTAGAACCCCTACTCAAAACAAAATAACTCAGAGCGGCCTCCATCATGTTGATTATTATTGTTATTTTTTTTTTTTATGGAAGCCATAAACCGTATCGGTAACTAAAGTACAGAATACAAAGTAATACCCTTTGTTGCCAATGTATGTACAAAGTTCCCCTTGTTGAATTTAAATTCACGCATGTCTGGTACAAAACAGCAGCGAGGACTAATTGGGTCCTTGAAAAGTCCAGTATGAAATAACTAAAACTGTAAAACATAAATGGTGAAAAGCCAACTTAGCCATCACTGACACAGTGGAAGAAGAAAAAAAGGCAGACTAAATACTCTTTGATTCCATGAGATTGTCCAATATAACCCCTACCTCTTTGAACTAAAAATGTAACTTTGGATGAGATCCCTGGATGAAATGTTTGAAACTTAATTAGATTTGACGAGGCCAAAATGCTAGCATGCTAATTTTTGAAAAAAAAAAAACATTCATAAATGACATGTTGATTGTGTAATCTTACTTTATTGTTTTTGTATAAAAACTAATCCATGTTGTATATCTTAGATCATTTTTTTTCTTCATATAATTTCAGCAAAAAAATATCAGTTAACTGCTGCACCTTAAACCTAAGAAAGTAATGTTAAACATTTATTTGAAAGCCTCAAATTGCCCTCATCAAACACAGTAATAACTCAACAGGAAAGCTTGAAGGTATTAAAAAATGGATCTAATACAATCATAATGTGAACCAATTTAAAGTGCTGTGTGAATCCCCCATCAAAGCTGAATCCGGTAATGTCATTTTATGAAAAGCAATACTGGAAGGACAGAGAATCCAAAACAGTGCAGGTAGAGTTGAAAAGCTCTCACTGACCAAAGATTCGTGAACGCTAACTATGTAATCATTTCTTCCCGACCTGTCCACTTTGATCCATTGCACTGGTAAAGTGACAGAAAAGACCTGGCAAAGGGATACCCCATGTGACCCCTGTAAGTGGTCTCTGGAGCCGAACTGCTGAGTCATGTTTTTAATGTAAAAACTACTGCATGCATGAGAGGATAACATGCTGACACAAAGTTTTTCAAAACTTTAAAGTGCAGAGAATTTACTGTGTAAAGTTTGTTGAGTTGCAATCGGTATGTTGTTTAAGAAACAACAAAACTTTGTTGTAAAAAGTAGATGAATTCCTGCTCAAACACCAGATAAATGGGTTTAACACCATCAAGGCCAGCTTTTCACTCCAGGAGAAAAATAAAAAGATTTTAAAAAATGATTGTTACTTTTTTTGTATAGGGGGAAAAAAATTGTTTCTCTTTGAGTTGGAGAAAGACATGCTCTGGAGCTACTGTTAATTAAAATCTGGTATTTATTGAACATAAAAAAACCTTGACTTTTGTGAAAAGCAAAAAAGATGACAGGCATTAACAGTTCGCATTCACCAAAATGCAATCTTTGCTGAAAATAACTCACAAAATCGCATGAGTTAAATGAATGAACTATCAGTGATGCTCATTGGGTTATAGAGTGTTGAATGTAGGATTAACAAAGTAATGAAACAAAATAACATTTTAAAGGTTAAAATATTTGCTCTTCCTTGACCATATGTACTGAACATAGTCTTCACATGAGGGTAAAAGCATTGCAGCCGGGTGATTTCCATACTTTATTCGAAACTTCCAATAATGCAGGAGTTAAGGGTTTCAGAATAAAAAAGTTTGGTTTCACTTTTCTTTGAAAATTTGCATATCTTTTCCTGATGTGCAACGGAAATATGCCGAGAGAAATTGGACCTGCAAGGTGCACCATGCTGTGTATAATGTAATATATATATATATATGTTTCAGATCACATAGAATTCCCTAACTGACATCTAGTTCAGTAATGGTCTTTGCAGATATGGACATGCTTTGCTGGAATTCTAAAAACCAACTACAGTAGAGTGCTTCTGATTTTAAAGATAGTATATTAAATGACAGCAGATTCTAACGTTGTGTCCACATGAAAAATGCTGTTTGAAAACAACTCTTTTGAACCGAATTCAGGGTGACCATGTTTTTAAATTTCCAAAACAAAAGGACTTTCTGGGATTCTCAATTATTCTTCTGTTTTGGCATTTCCCTTCAGGGGTTGCCACAACGATTATTCTGCCTCGATTTAGTTCTATCCTTTGTATCCTTTGCCCTCCAACCAGCTAACTTCATGCCCTCTCTCACCACATCCATAAATCTCCTTTTTTGTCTTCTTCTCTGTCTTCCTGGTTGCTCCATCTTCAGCATCCTTCTACCGATATTATCATTGTTTCTCCTCTGCACATGTCCAAACCATATCAATCTGACCTCTATGACTATCCCCAAAATATCTAAGATGAGCTGTCCCTCTGCTGTACTCATTCCTGATACTACCCATTTTTGTCAGGCCCAAGGAGAATCTCAACATCTTGAGTTCTGAAACCTCCAGTTCTGCTTCCTGTCTTTTTCTCATTGGTCCTGTCTCTAGACTGTACAGCATTACTGCTCTCACCACTGTCTTGTACAACTTTCCTTTCATTCTTGCTGTAACCCTTTTATCACACATCACGCCTGTCACTTTTCTCCACCCATTCCAACCAGTTTGCAAACACTTCTTCACCACTTTTCCACACTCTCCATTGCTGAAGGCCACTCTGAAACGGAACATTTCAAAGTAGCGTTTTATTGTGGGCAGTTTAAGGCACGCCTAAGCAATAATTATGCTATTTAATCAGCATCTTGATATGGCACACCCGTAAGTGTTTCGTTTATATTGTTGTTCAGTTTGGTAGTTCAAACGTTTCTACACCGAAAACTATTTATTTTGTTTACAATTATAAACCACCCAATCCTTGTTATATGCTTACATCTGGTAGTGTTTGGACTGACCTGAATTTGGAATATTTTTTTAAAAACCTGTTCCATTTTGGCATTACCGTTTTTGAGGTCTGATATGCTGAGATGTGATTTTAAAGTGCACTGGCAGCATAACCCCTCCTTTCCACCAGACACGTAAGTCACGTGTAATGTCGGTCAAGCGTAATACGCTGCTGATACCGTCCATAAAAGTCAATGGGACCGTTTCTGCCAGGCACGAAGCAGCGCTAATCAGACCTGCCTTTGAAGTGTTGTGTCGCAGCCATCTCCTAAATTTACCTGGCAGTTCTATTTTTTACGCTCTACACTTCTAAAATGCTCAACTCAGCAGTTTAGTTGGGACCAGCCAGGTAATTAGACCTTTCAAGCAAAGTAAAATACGCAGAAGTTTCGAAATAAAGGACATTTGCAGATTTCTGATTGCTTGACTACGAAAAAACAACAAAACATCACTAACTTTGACACCAGAGTTGAAGTCAGTTAGTCTCTGGGTCTAATTTATTGTTTTTTTTTTTATCATGGGAGACTAGAATTTAATTTTTTAAGTGGAGAATCATCCAGTTTATATGACACCAGTCATCATTGTTGCAATCAGTCATGGGTGGACTGTTGAATCCGGTGAATGATGTTGTTGCTATTATGCAAATACAAATTAAATTCCAGTTATTGTCTGTCTTGAAAATATTGTTAGTTTTCTTCATGTTTGTGCTGCCACTGAATGAGATCGAATTCATGCTGCTTAGCTGTCATTTTTTGTCATTACAAAACATTGTTCTGTTCTGTATCAAAGCTAATTTTAAAAACTCATGGTTGAAGACTAAGACTGCCCAAAAAATGTAAATTCAGGGTAAATCAAACACGCCGACCAAGCTTGTTTTGCCATTATTCCTGAGTGTATGGTATTTCCAAATAAGAAATTTTGAATCCCCCCAAAAAAAAAAAAAAAAAAAACAGACGGAAAAAAAGTGTTTGCTATGGAAAACATTATATTAACAATGATGAGTTTTGTGTATTATTACATACTGATAGTACCGTGTGCTATTTCTTTATGACATAGTGCTTTGGTCTGATTGTATGACACTGTATGATACTAGGTTAGGTCAAATGAACTGATATTAAATTCCACATCCTGTGTTGACATGGACACGACCCCCTTTCACTGGACATCCTGTCAAGTTGTAAGATTGGGCTTCTGTATCACCCAAAGATGCCTCAGAGTCTGATGCGCCCTCCCTGAAGAAATTTTTACTGATATGATATTTATATTAGTAAGGTTTACTGAATTTATAAAAGTAGGGCTGAACGATTTAAAAAAATAATCTAATTGGGATTTTTTTTCTTCAATATTGCGATTGCGATTTAATTTGCAATTATTTTAATGTGGCTTTTCTCATGCATTTTTTAATTAATGCAAGCAAAAATAATGTGTATTATAAACAGATTTATTTATACATAATTTATGATATTCCATAAAATAGACTTATTTTAAGACAAAGGCAAATATCCATCCACCCATCCATTTTCTGAACCGCTTATTCCTCCAGGGGTCGCGGGGGGGCTGGTGCCTATCTTCAGCTGTCAACAGGCAAGAGGCGGGGTGCACCCTTGACAGGTCGCCAGTCCATCACAGGGCCACACATAGAGACAGACAGGACAAACAACCATGCACACCTAAGGACAATTTAGAGTGATCAATTACCCTGACAGTCATGTTTTTTGGACAACTTTATCTACTTTTAATCATCACACTTGATGGTCATCGGCGTCGTTCTGCAATCAAGGTTTTCTTCCTCTTGATCCCAGCTGGCAGGTCCCCCCGTGGGGTTATCCAGGAAGAAGAATGCTTGAAGCAAAAAGCTCTGATTTTGAATTCTCCATCGATCTAATGCACTTACAGACTCTGGTATGGCTCTCTGGTGCGGTTTGATCACAGGTCAGTTGTTTCAAAACACTCCACTGTTTTCAGTGCGGATTTAACTTTCTGTCGGCATTTTATATACAGCGCTGGTAAAATGTGGCAAAAATGTGTTTGTGAGATTGAATCCTAGCTTATTCATCATGCTTATCAAAGCAAACCTTTAGCTATAAAACCCGTTATAGCACGAGTTATTTCCATGTGCCGTTTTCTTATTTTCGTAAGGAGAGATTCTTTCAAACAGCTCGGTCAGCGATCCCTGTTGGCTGGTAGTTTGTTTACTGGAAATTAAAACATTGGTGGCGGTCAGTTTAGCCGTGCAAGTCTCATATATGGTGGTGTGATGTTCTTAGTTGTTGATAAAGTTTTGTAGTGTATCTCGTGAGGCACCAAGGCGGTTTCTGCATTACCGGGCGTTGCGCGGCATCAACGTTTTCATAGCCAATATAATTTCTCACAACTGATGTACTGATCCTCTTTGGTACCAACTATTGTGCAGCGTTGGATTCTGTTAAGCTTTAGACCATTTTATAACAGGTTAAAGTGCAGTGTTTCCTTCTCTTTCTGCATTGTTGGAGCTGTTTACAAGTCACGTGACTTTACCAGATATGTTTACGTCAAGTCAAGCTGCAGCCTATGCGATTAGGAAATCGCATTTTATCAAATTGCGATTTAATTGCAAATGCAATTAATCGTTCAGTCCTATATAAAAGGCTATGTTAGTGGTTGGGAAGCAGGTCAGTTTTTGCACGACTCCCTGTAATACTGTTCCTTCTTCCTTGATCAAACAAGTCCATCTTAAAACCTCTATAAATCAAGGAGTCTCTCGCATCCTTTTATTTAAATGTTTTTCTCTGATCAGTTTTCACATATTAATCTATGTAGGATGCAGACAACCCTGAGATACTGGTACTCTGAAAGCGAATGTAGGCCTGAAGCAGGCCTGGCGCTACACTTTTTTTATTATTTGTTTTTGTTTTATTTTAATTTCTGTAGGATCAATCCCAAGAACCCAAGTCATCTGTAACCCAATGGACTGTTATTAGAAGCATGGATTAGTCATCACTGAACCTCCATTAGCAGATACTTCCCACTGTTTTCTAAGAATATCCCAAAAGACCTGCCATTTCTGAGATGCAGTGACCCATTTTACAACCCATCACAACATGGCCTTTGTAAAAGTCAATTAAATATTTTGCATGTCCATTTTCTTCAGAACAGCACATAAAGTTGAGCCTATACCTCACTGATCAGGTGATGTCTAATAGACCACATCCCTTGACAGGTGCCTATGTAACAAGATAATCAATCTTCTTTTGTTCACCTGTCAGTTTTTTTTAATTATTATTTGTGGTTAATAAATGAAAGTGAATTGTTTATTCAGTCTTTTGTTCACTTAATGACTCACACCAAAGTAGCAGGTTTTAACAAGTATCCTCCTACAAGCTCTTAACTTGATGTTGCTCAGTTTGTATAAACTATGGTCAGTCTAACTAGATATAGGAGATACCTTTATGCCAACTGGGGAGAAAGCTCACTATGTGCAAATATATTTTATTTGTCCATGATTTCAGGTTTATAACATACAGTATGTCTCCACTCAACATATCTGCTGAACAGGTAGCATCAGCTTTTTCAGTTCTCACCAGGTTTCAGTGTTTCTCTTGCCTTTTTGTTTTGGCAGGTTTGTCATAAGCTTCAGGAAGGTCCATTTTTATTGCATACACAGCATTCAGAGAAGAGTCTTGAACACAGATATTAGTGCTCAGTATATAGACAGCATATAGGTAGGGAGAGAGTTTTGGAATGCTGTCAACAACTACTGGATCACTGAGAGTTCTTACAGACTCCATTATATTGTGAAACCTTTAAAAGCGTCTGCCGAATAGGTGATTTTTATTAACAAGCTGTTGTGGGCCATGGGTTTCACCCCCAGGCCTTCAGTGACATCTTTTATAGTCCAACCTAAATTAAAAAACCTCATAAACCATCAATATGACACCACGGCTCAAGAATCCACACAGAATCACACATTCATCACAGGCAGGACAAATGACATGCAATTTCCACATTATTTAAAATCTGTAAGCTTGCATTCACAATCAAGTGTTGGAAACTAAGATCATGAATACTGTCATACAGCTTAAACAAGTTTGTCCAACAAAATGTGCATTGTCACCATTTCATATAACGCCTCCTTTCCGCCGGACGCGTCAGCAACATGTTACAGCAGCAGCATGTCATACGCGGTTGTTAGCCACTGCTGTAATCAATATAATCCTTACCATTGGAGGCGAAAGCAGCACGAGTTTGCCCCGTCACAGGAGTGTCATGTCGCAGCACTTTTCTAAATATACACGACAGTCCTATTTTCTATGCGCAACGCCTGTCAAGCGTGTAAATTTCGACGTTTTGGATAGGGGAAGACAGGAAGTCAGACGGCTCGGCATCCAGAAATTTTCAAAATAAAACAAAGGTGCTTCTTTCCGGTAGTTTTACTTTAGTACCTGTGCGGCCCCATGAGAAGTCAGTAGGTCGCGGGATGGTCTACACTACCTCAGATCGCCACTAACGTTATTCTTTTGCACTTCGAGGGATTTTGTATATTCCCTGACATAACATAAACTTATAGGCGAATGTAAAACGGACAGAACATAAAATACAGACCTTTTGGAGCCATGTTGTAGTCTTTTTCCTGCTTGTTGTTGTGTTTAGACGAAACCACGAGTGATTTTGCTGAGCTTGCATGATTTCGGGCTCTCTCTGTGACAGCTGCTTCCCTGCTGCTACGTGCTGCTGACACTCCCCGTGGAAAGGGCCAAGCAGCAGAATACACGAGTAAAACATGTTGCTTCTGTAACATGCTGCTGACACGTCCGGTGGAAAGCCCGGGTAAGTCACTAAAAAGGCAACAACAACATCAAGAAAGCAAAATACACCCTTGTTGAAGATTTGAAGTAAAAATGCAGCTATTTGGCCAATAGCAGTTAAAGTACTTCTCATGGCAGTCAATAAGATAAATAATTTAAGAAAAAATATCAATACTTTCGTGGCACCACCTGGGTTTCCAGGATCTATTTTAATAGCCAGATATCTTTTTTCAGTCTCATAATCTGAAGGAATTAATTATTTACAGTCTACTGATTATGAAATCTTGCCATTCATGTGTGTTGAACAACAACGACAACAGTTACTTTCCAAACTACAAGGTTTATTTACAGAAGAAAAATAAACAATTAATCACTCAAAACTAATAACCAACACTACTGATCAAGCTAAATTAATAACAAAATAGTGAAACAAATGGAATACAATAAAGATAGAAAACATAAATTCTGATCTATGCTTGGAGGAATCTGGATGCTTTAATAATGAAAGCTAAATTAGTTTACCAATTGTAATTAGTCTTATTTATTTAGCACCATTGATTTATTTGTAAACCAATAAAACTGAATATTAACTTTCTTTGGATCAAGAAATGTTTGTTTAAAAATTATCTGGATAAGAAGTCATTGATCTTTGAGAACTTACTTCTACTTCACCAAATTGAACAAACTAATTCCAGTAGATTAGATTAGTTTCTGTTCTTAATCTTCTCTGAACCAATCTTTATTAGAACACCTCTGGCTGTCTATTCATTGAGTGCTGGCCTGGGCACTTACCACCATGGATCTTGTCCACATCACGTGCTAATTTGAAAATAAAATCCATCGATCCAATTTTTTTTTTTTTTTTTTAAGAAGACCTCAGTGGCTCTGTTGTACAGTTTGTATGTCCAGGTCGATGATAAGTCCTGTCCGACAGTTAAATTTCTTCAAAAGTCAGTCTTGAAAATGGTGTGGCAAGTATATCTCTTACCAAATCGGTCCTTATTTCTCCTTCTGTCACCTTGGATTAAAAATGCTGGTAGCCCCCGGTAGCTATGAATCTTCAGGTCTATTTCAGATATTTTGTTAAATTCTGCTGTTCAGACCATTACGGGTGCTTATCCAATCAGAGGAGATGCCAACTTGACGCCTTCTAGCAGGCCTTGGTGTCTCAGACTCGAACGCTTGAATGGCTTTTGCGGCTGACTGTGTTGGTTCAGTTACAGCACATAGGACCCTGCTCTGTTGATTCTGAAGGCCTTAGGCAGATTTGATGCACCTGACAACACAAGCTAGCTGAAATATGATTGGATACAAATTCTAACATAATATGTAAAGCTGGAAGCTTCACAGCGAAGTGGATATCATATGATATAAAGGGAAATCTTTAAAAATATATTTTCAAAAATATATATGAATGTAATTTTCTGAATAGGTTTAGGCCTGCAGAGAAGGCCTTGCAGGCCCTGATGGCTTGCTACTATTAGCCCTTGTAGCTGGGTCAGGAGTCAAAAGCAAGATGATAAACACTGAAAATTGTTGCAGGACAATATTTACAATTATTTACAATTTACAAATACAATTTCTCTAATTTCATGTCAGGTTTGCTTACATTGTAATTATTATTTTGGTTGATGTGATAGAGAAATATCAACCTTTTCCAACTGGGAGTATATACATACTAAGATTCCATGCCATAAACCTCAATAACATAAGAATCTTTTGTATTTCTGTCAAACTTTGAACTGGTGTTTCTGAAAGGTGAAGTTACCACAAAGCTCAGTTACGTGAGGTTTCATCCCGATGTGGATTAGTGAGTGTGGGATGTGGGTGAGAATTTTGATCGCACGTCTGTCTGACAGGTAGATGATAAGAGGGTTGATGTTCAACTCGTTATTGCATGTGGGGTTGTGTGACAAAAGTGTAAACCCGTCGACCGGATAACAGCTCTGAAAGCTAGAATTGCAGATATGCCCAGCAAATATTCAGTTGTTTGTGTGGTGCCATTCTTAAAAATCAATTCAGAAAATATCCCTCATGTTTTGGCTTCTTTGTCAAATGAGGTGAAATTACACAAACAATATGGCTGGAAACTCATGCAGTATCGTAACAGTCAAATCAAGTCTATTTGTATAGCACATTTTAGCAACAAGGGAGATCAGGGTGCTATTCAGGATAAAATATGACAAATGGCAAAATAAAGAGAAGTAATAAAAAATTGTAATTCAGGCTAGAATTAATCTGTGACCCACCTATTTAGTCAAATCCAACTCTAAACAAATAGTTTCTGGCCTTAATTTGAAGGAACTCAGTGTTTCTGCAATTTGCCATTTTCTGGAAGTCTTTTCCATTTTTTTTATCAAGATCTTTGAGTTATTTTTATAACAAGTAATACTTGGATTTAAAAACCAACAAGGTACAGTAAACAAGTGTAAGCAGTGTTTCCCCCAAAAATTCTTCCTGCCGTGGTGCTAGTCAACTGGGGGTGGGATGTCGGGGGGATGCTTGTGTCCCGATGCAAATTTTAATACAAATAATACAAATAATAAAGCTACACTGATAAATATCGAAACTGCTATGGCCAACTACTTCAATATTAATTAATAATAGATGGAATCGTGAGCACTGCTCATCTATGCCTTAATAATTAAATCTTGTACTGTACTGGCCACGATCTTAATTTTTCTTTTTTTTTCGTCCTCCACATGGCATCGACAGTCTGTGAAACACACACACACACACACACACACACACACACACACACCACACACTTGTCCATGGTTCTTTTTTCGACTAGTTAAGTGACATATATTTTCTTTTTTTCACTTAGACTTCGGCTCGAATGTTTCCACGTTAATAGTAACGTTAGGGATTATGATTTACATTTACCAAAAGCTGACAGATCCGCGACACTCAAAGGTAGTTTACCTTTTAGCCCCAGGTGCAGCGAATGAGGGATGGAGGACAGACAGAGGGAGGCAGACGGCAGGAGGAACTATGGAGGGGAAGGGAGGGGATGCTTCACCATGCTGCTTCATAGTTTCTTCAGCTTTTTTTCTTAGTTTTGGGGGTGGGGGCAAGTTGTACCAGCATCATACCAGCATAGGTAGATGTCAAATTGTGTACTTGCTAAGAAAACTAGGTAGCCTACAGGTTGGCAGGTTTGCATTTTGTAGGCGTGGTGCTGAAATTTCTGCCATACCGTTTGTGTGGAAAGGAAACACTGGTAAGGACTTTAGAACTGGGTGGATGTGCTCTACTTTCCTAGGTTTTGTAAGAATGTCAAAAACAGCGTTATTCATTTGTCCTGAAATGTAACTGTAATATTCTGCCGTTATTATGTGACCAACAAGTAAAACGCTTGGTTTCCCCTGTGCAGCAGTAAGTCAGCCCCCTTCATTCAAAACTTTGGCACAAAAATTACTTTGTTTGGCCTCTCTCCGCTCGCACGTCTACAAAAAGGGGGTGTGCTTGTTTACTCTGCAGGGTTGGCGTGGACACATCGGGCACTTATTGGTGGGACAATTCTATGATAAACATGCAACATTGTCCTTAGCCTGGCATTTATCAGGGGAGAATGGAGCAGCTGCTCAGAGAGTAGAATTCAGAAAATGCATGAATTAAGCCAAAAACTACTCAGGGGGTGTTTATTCATAAAGACAATTGCATTACAACATGGTTAAAAGCTCTAAAAAATTATTTTGAATGACAAAGGACCTTTAAATAGATTCCATACATTAGATACAGTTTTATATATTATGTAAATCACAAAAAATAGCATACGGAGCGCTCTAGATAGCAGAATGCTTACAATATCTTCATTGGTATGTGTGGAATATGTGGTAATGGGCATTAAGAATCAAAGCAATTTGAAGGGAATTTTGTATGAAAACATCTAACTGCTAGAGTCAGGGAACAAATACAGGAGCACTATCTCATTAAAATGAGAAACTCTTGCTACAACAAGATATGAAACTCTTTAAAATCACAATACATGTAAAGCTAGTAATAACAAGTTTTATGTCTCTTTGTAAAATATGCTGTTTAAACTAGAAAGGGGGCTGCACCGTTGTGCAGTGGTTAGCACTGTTGCCTTGCAGCAAGAAGGTTGTGGGTTCGTATCCCGCCCCAGGGTCTTTCTGCATGGAGTTTGCATGTTCTCCCCGTGCATGCGTGGGTTCCCTCCGGGTACTCCGGCTTCCTCCCACAGTCCAAAAACATGACTGTCAGGTTAATTGATCTCTCCAAATTGTCCTTAGGTGTGAGTGTGTGCATGGTTGTTTGCCCTGTTTGTCTCTATGTGTGGGCCTGTGATGGACTGGCAACCTGTCCAGGGTGTACCCCGCCTCTCGCCTGTTGACAGCTGGAGATAGGCACCAGCCCCCCCCACGACCCAATTTAGGATTAAGCGGTTAAGAAAATGGATGGATGGATGGAAACTAGAAAGGTTGTAACAGTAAAAATAGCGACCCATTGCAGGGTGTTTGAGTGTTGTCTGGAAGAAACCGAGAGAGAAAAAAGCCAGAGGCTCACAAGCAGAAATGTTATCTTATTAAACTTATCTTTTTTAATTACATATACAATAAATACTGAATTCTACAGCTGAATAATACACAGTGTAGATTAAATATAAATATAGATCATGTTTTGAAACACAAGGATGTTTCTTTGCTTTCTTTGAACGGAAGGTGGAAAACTGTCTGTAACAATAATACAGTTCTTCTTTTCAGATTTATATAATATAATTGATAAGATTTATTTAATCACAGAATCACAATTTTACATCCAATGTTTTGTACTCAGATAAACGTGGCCATACTTAGTGTTCACAGTAAAAATTGGTGAATTATCAATCCCCATCTCTCCTGTTTTATATTATTTTCACATCTTCTGTTTGTCCTAAGTATTATTAGTATCCCATGTGCATATACATATAGTATATTGAAAATTATATATGTAAAATAGTGGATGTATGAGACTATCTTTTGTGATTTTGGCAGCTCTTCGTGCTTTTTCCATTGAGTGGTACCTGGATTTAGATTTAAGGCATTTCTTTTAACATCCTTTTTTCTGTCTGACATCTTCAATCTAGTTTAATAAAAACATTCTTCATTCCTGTTTCACATTTAAATTCTTCCTAAGACTACAAGTGAAAAAAAATACATATATGTCTTGTCAAGTGTTTGGTTTTACTAGTAAAACTGAATGACTCTTGTCATAAGGCATGACCTCTCACAAATTATGTGCTTTTACTGAATAGTTGCACAATTTTCTGCTCTCTTCTGTGCAGCCACTCACAGAGGGAATTGCCAGTAAAAGGGTAAAACAGATTGAATAATGATCAGAAAGACAGAAAATTCAATGAGAAATGTGCTGAGTAAGAAACAATAGCCCTAAGAGCTGAGGTTCATTGAGCTCAGGACAGCTGTCAACAGGGATTAAGGAAAAGAAGCTGAAAAACAAAAAGAAAACAACTTAGAGAAAACTGACTTTGAGAGAAAATAACAAGAATGTTGACACAGTTATATTTAGGAAGCGCCAGTTATGTAAAGAAAAATATGAGGGTGCAACAGCATCATTCAAAATCCAAAAGTGTTTATAATGCCTCAGTTAAACAGCTGAAGTCATAATAAACCAACGACTGACACTTTGATGTCTATAGTATTTTAGCAGCTTTTCATACTGCTGGGTGACTGTGAATGTTGTCTGATGGTAAAACAAGCAGGAGGCTAATAACATCACTTGTATATCTTAACACCGGTCAACTCGTCCAGCCAGCAGGGCAGCCAGATTACATGCAAAGTCTATGGTACCTACGCAAGTGGGCGTCAGGCTGCCATGCAGCAAGTTGCGTGCGTCGGCACAGCACGTCTACACAGCTGCTGCTCGGATGCATTGACGGACCGCCCAAGCAGCTGCTGTGTGAAGTTGGGAAAACTGGGCTGTGGGGCAGTAAATGCGGGGCGTCGACCAATCAGCGATTCTTTGTTCTGACGTCAGGAGGTCATCAAAATGGGCCCGGGACAGATGTTAATAGCGCTGAATCCAAACCTCATCCATACGCAGCTCTATGAGGTCAGTGAGCTGCGTATGGATGATCAAACTAGAGTAGAACTGGGAACAACATCCCAACTGTGAAGTATGGGGTGGTTGCATTATGTTGTTGGACTGTTTAACTGCAGGAGGAACTGGTGCTGGGAATTTTGAAGCAGAATTTAATGACAGCTTGGGGGCAATTGGGACTGAACTTCTGTTTCATTTAGTCTCATCGTTTTATTAAAAATAAACACAAAATAAATCCCCAAAATTTGCTAACTGGATAAATTTTGACTGCAGTTTCACAATGATTTTAACCATCTACCATTTCTGGTAGATCTGAAGGCAGCTATTAAAATTCCCGGACCATTTGTTTCAGATGCACTGACAGTTTTAACTTTACCAGCAGGATACAGATAACTGAATCAGTACATTAATTGACATATGCAGCTGACATAGGATGCCTAGCATAGCCCTAATTTTTGAATATTAAGATTTTTATCAAATATTATAGTCATAATGGGCTTTAATAAAAGTGTTTTAGGAAGTATGGTAGTGCTGTGTTGCAGCTTAAGCTTTAGTTTTTAACGACATTAAAAACAAAAAGTTCATTACTTTTACTTTAAGTAGTTGTGAGTCCAGTACTTTTTTACTTTTACTTGAGTAAAAGCTTGACTTGATACTTCAACTTCTACAGAAGTCTTTTTAAACCCAAGTATCTATAATTCTACCAGAGTTTTGACTCTGAATACTTTTGACACCTCTGCTAGAAGCAAGGCAGTGTGTCGCAACATTTGTTTGTAGTCACTGGAAAGTGAGCATAGCAGAGCAGATCTTAGTTTTGGATCAGTTTTGAGTGCATTTGGGCACATTAAATTGAAACGCTGCAGCAAATCCAAAAATGTTCTCTCTCATTCTCTCTCTCTCGTACACACACACACACACACATGTTGGGTTTCTTTTTTTTTTTTTTAACGTGTCCTGTCTAGCAGTATGCTACTCAGAATTGGTGTCTGAGTACCAAGTACAAGCCCAACAGTTTTGCTTTCCCGAGCAGAGTATTACAGCTTCGCTGTAGTACGCCACTTGATGTATATGTATGAAAAATCTTTATTAGTGATTACTGTGGGTTCAATTTCCTGACGTCATGGACATTTAACTGAGACAAGAAGGGAGAAAGGAAGAAGGTGAAGAAAAGAAACCGGACAAACAGAGGGGCGAACCGACGACACAAGACAGGGAGGCAAATAAAGAACACAAGAAAACATCCCAGTCCTCCACCTCTGCCGGACGGCAGAGAAACAGTAATACAAAACAAAAACAACAAAGTGTACAGAACCAAACCAATAGTTCGGATCTGGTAGAATAAACAAAGAATTACACATTCACTACACACAAGCATTGATTAATGAACATAATACAAATGTTTCTGGTAAGCTCCTGTGAACAACTAACTAATGATGATAACCTCAGCTTAAGATATGTCCGTCCTCACCTATGTCCCCACACCTATGTGTGTGCGAGCATGCAGGTCGGAATAAGGTTTCCCCATGCAAGTGATTGATAGCTGGTGTAAGGAACCGTCAATCCGTCCTACAGGAATCGGCACAGACATGGAGGAGGCAAGAGATGTATGCATCCAGCGTCCCACAGAGTACAGAGTCCACAGGCGGATCAGCGCAGGGTCGACCACCCGCCAAGAGGGGAACAGATGGAAGCCCCAGGGGAGCACCCACCAGCCCGCGATGCTGGGGCCCGAGAGATCGCAGTGACGAGCCCACGGGCTCCGCCGGTAACCGGCTACGCCAGGGCGGGCCCGGACCAGGAACCGGAGGCCACGGGGACCAGGGGCACCCCACCCCCCAGCGGGGCCCCAACCAGTGACCAGCCGACAAGGGTCCCCCGCCGCCGCCGCAGGCAAGGAGGACCCGCAGCCAACCGACGGACAACACATGCCGCCGCCACCCCGGACCAGTAACCACCGCCAACAACCCGGCCCGCCTCCACACATCCACACGCCAGGGAGCCACAGCGGATGTACGCCCTCCCCAGGCCGCGCCCAGCCGGCACCTGGACATCCAGATCTTCCAGCTCCAGGGTCCAGATCCCGCCCCACGTGGGGCGCCAAGATCAGGGGCCCAGCCAATGCCGGACAGCCCCACCAGGCGAACAGACCAGCCAGCTGAAGTCCTGGAACCGGCAGGAGGACTGGGCGCCAGGCACGGTCCCCACCGATCCACCGGACGGCACCAACCTATTCTACAAACCTGGCACCCCCATAAGAGGTGCCCCAGTCAATCCAAGGAGGACATCGGCCCGAAACAGCGGCCGCCCGACACACCGGACCACCCAGGACCCGCCCGACATGCACCAGGACCGAGCCGGGCCGCAACCGGGACCCCCAGCCCCATGCATCGAGAGTCATCATCAACCAGCGGGCAGGAGCAACCATCACTGACGGGGAGTGACGGGGAGGGAAGAAGATGCATCAGGCCAGAGAGCAGCCAAACACCCAACCTGACAGGTAGACATAGACAAACAGAGACACTCATACGTACCCTCCTTCTCATGTGTACACATTCTTACAAATACAGGACATACGAAAAAAGGACGCTATACCCTCATTCATACCCCCCATACGTACACTATACTCCATACTCCCAGGCCCAGGGACAGACGCCCCAGTAGAGAACCCTGCCCCTGCACCCAGGAGACAGACCCCTTTGCCCAACAGGACGGGGACAAGTAGACCGCCAAGGCCCCACACCGGCAAGAGCAGCCCACCAGCCCAGGACCCCGACCAGACGGCGTGATGTTCTATCCGGGCTCCGACCCCTGATGGTCCAACGAACAGGGGTGTGGAAAGACCCCCAGCCTCTCTCCCCCAGCTCAATGTGGTGTTGTTGCGTGTTGTTCTAATGTGCACTTAAAACAGAGGGGGGGGACATGGGAATACTGCCGGGTACCCCCATCTCCCCCCCCGGGCCCTCAGTGTCTAGATGCGTTTAACCAGTGGGTGCCGGCCACAGTGGGTGCCGGCCCCCTCAACGGGGGGGCCTCGCCTGTGGCGCCACACCGCGAGGTCCCTACATGTGCGTTCCCTGTAAATGTTGCAAGTGTAGTGTCTAAATTGCTCAATAAAATCGGGACCCAGGCCGCCACCAGGTAGCGAAGACGGAAGCTCCATCCCGCACCCCAGTGACGTGCCCATGTCCCAAGGCCTTGTGAATGGTAGAATGAAGGAGCAGGTGGACAGAGGCAATGGGGATGGGGAGAAAATAACTGGGGTGACCATTGCCAACCCCAGGGAGCCAGCTCCCCTGCTGACTCCAATAGGCAACCCCGTTCGGCCCGATCCACCAGGGGTGGGAGGCCCCAGCACGGTCCTCGTCGCGAGGCCCACGGCAGCGTGGTACCGCCCGATAGCCCCATGGGGGCCCGGCAATCCACCAGCCCCCATGCCAGGGGCATATCTAAATCCTCCCCAACATTCACACTGCTAACAAAACACATGTCACTAGACACCCAGGTTGAGTTTAGCCCCCCCTCACCCTCAACGCCCTCCCCCCTCCCGTCCCAAGCGCACCCCGTTAAAAAGAGCGCATGTGCTAGATGGTAAAAAGCCTCCCCGCCAACAAGAGACGCCCCAGGCACCGCCAGCGTCCGAGGACCCCCGGGCCGAGGCCGGAACCCGGCGCACCACCGACTCGGGTACCCCGGACATGCCGCGCCAGGCCCGTGAGCAGATCGAAGTCCCGGGCGGCCAATCCCCAGGCCGACATCCTCCAGCCTTGCTACTACCGCCCGATGGCCGGGTGGCAACAGAACCCAGCACGTCCACCCACCAGCCCACACCCCACCAACTGGTCAGTCACCGTGTAGGCCGACCAACACCGGCCAGAGACCCCCACCCCAGCACCCCCGCGAGGGCTAAGACCAAGACCCAGGAGCCATGTCCAGTGTCAATATAGCCGATCGGGCCCGGAGACGCCGGCCACCCGCCACGGCCTCTCGCCGACGCCCGGACGCGGCAAGCGGCCACCGGGGAGCAAGCGACAGGAACCAGCCCGGGGAGATGGAAAGGGCAGCAGCGCCCGCCAACCACCGGCCGACCACAGCCTCCCCCCAGCCGGCACCGACAGCAGCGGCCCCCCCCGGCCAAGCCCCGCCAGGGCCCCAGCCGGGGGGCGCGCCGCCCCAGAACCCCGAGCCCCAGGCCCAGTCCAGACCCCCCCAGAGCAGCACAGCACCAGGCCAGTAACCCGTGTCCGCCAGCACGACCCCTCTAAGGCGCCGCATGCAGCCACTAGGAGTCACCACACAAAGACCCCAAAGTCCCACCCCAGGCGAGGGTCTCGGCACCTATCGCCGAACCGCAAGTGGACCCACCCCCAAGGACCTCCCCGCAGTCATCACCAACCCTTAAGCTCCACATCGGCAACCGTGTCCCACAGAACGGAATCAAGGGCCCGACCCCACTAGGTGATGGAACTGATCAAGGGTGACCAGAAAGATTGATCAGATGTGGAGGCAGATGCCGTTTCTAAACCAATGTAATCCAGAAGGAGATCTCTGTATTGATTAATATTCAGAGTATTTTTATTTTTCCAGTTCAAGAGGATATTTTTCTTAGCGATGCATAAGGCGATGTAAAATAGTTGCATAGACTTTGTATCCATGGTAACTTCATCTATATTTCCCAGCAAGCAAACTCTGGGAGCAGGTGTGATATTACATTTCAGACACTTTGATAGATCTTCACATATCTGGTACCAATATTTCTTAACAGGTGGGCAGAACCAAAGAGCATGTATATAATTGTCTGGTAGATTGCTTGTACATTGTAAACAGGTATCAGACGGCGTATAACCCATCTTGAACATCCGTTGCCCTGTATAATGCACTCTATGAAGGATTTTATATTGTATTAATCGTAGATTAGGATTCTTAAGAAATTTGTAGGTTCTTAATGAAATTTGAGACCAGAGGTTTTGGTCTATTGAGATGGACAAGTCCATCTCCCATTTTGAAATCGGAAGGGCTATTGATTC
>JAPXFQ010000069.1:0-28291 GCA_028564705.1 Apricaphanius iberus
CCATTGACTACATTCTTAATCATTTCTCTAATACTTTTCAGAAAACACCCTCAAACACATTCTGTGAGGAGTTTGCAGACCACTTCAGAGGGAAGGTAGACACCATCAGAAGGAATATTTTTTACTCTCAAATTAACATGGTTTTAGACAATTCTGAGTGTCTGCCTTCACCAGAGGAAACACTGGACAGTTTTGTCCTGGTGGATGCTGGGATCCTTGATAAAGTTTTCTCCTCAGTGAGGCCCACCACAAGCGCTTTGGACTCAATTCCCACCTGTTTTTTTAAGCTATTTTATGGTTCTTTTAAAGACAAGATTTTAAACTTTATGAATTGCTCCCTTCAGACGGGGATTTTTCCTGCCGCCTTTAAAGCAGCAGTAGTGAGGCCCCTGCTGAAGAAGGGCAATTTAGATTTTTATGATTTAAACAATTAGCGACCAGTATCTAACTTACCATTTTTAAGAAAAGTTTTAGAAAAACTTGTTTTTATTCAACTCAATGATTTTATCAAAGCTTGTAATGTCCTTGAAAAATTTCAGTCTGGTTTTAGGATGAAACACAGCACGGAGATGGCTCTTTTATAGATTTTAAATGATTTTAGATTAAACTATGATACTAAGAAGGTGACAGTGTTGGTTCTACTGGATCTAAGCGCTGCTTTTGATACAGTAGACCACAATATTCTTTTAACTCGTTTAAAACAGATCGGCCTCTCTGGTGCTGTTCATAAACGGTTCACATGATATCTCAAAGACAGGACTTTTATGGTAAGTTTAGATCCCTGTTCCTTTAAGGTCCATAAAATCACATGTGGTGTGCCCCAGGGTTCAGTTTTAGGCCCAGTGCTTTTTAACCTCTATATACTCCTTTTTGGCGGTGTCATGATACACAGTTGTATATCTCCATGTCTCCTGGTGACATACCGCCAATGGATGCACTTTTTAACTGCATTTTAGACATTAAATCCTGGATGGCAGAAAACTTTCTCCAGCTCAACCAGGACAAAACTGAGGTTTTAGTTATCAGTCCTGAGGCTCAGAGAGCGAAACTTTACCAAAACTACAATCATTGTCTTTTAATCCTTCTTTACAAGTGAAGAACCTTGGCATGATTTTTGACTCTAAGCAGTCTTTTATTCCACACATTAAAAATATTACTAGAATAAGTTTTTATCACCTAAAGAACAAAGCCAGAGTCCGGCCAATTCTCTCTCGGGCCAGTGCGGAGACACCAATGCATGCGTTTATCACCAGTAGAATTGATTATTGTAATCGTCACAAATCTGGTGCTAAAATTTCTTAACAGGTGGGCAGAACCAAAGAGCATGAATATTATTATCTGGTATATTGCTTGTACATTGTAAACAGGTATTAAACAGCGTAAAAATCATCTTGAACATCTGTTGGCCTGTATAATGTACTCTAGGAAGGATTTTATATTATATTAATTGTAGATTAGGATTTTAAAGAAATTTAAAGGTTCTTAAAGAAATCTGAGACCAGAGGTTTTGGTAAAATGAGATGGACAAGTCCATCTCCCATTTTGAAATAGGAAGGGCTATTGATTTGTCTAATGTATTTAATGTTTTAGATATTTTAGAGAGCAGTCTGCGGGAGTTAAGAATAAGAAAGTCTAAAACTTTTCCTGGAATTTGTAATTCAACCGTATTTAGCCTAAATCTATCTTTTATAATCGATTTAATTTGTTGATATTGTAAGAATTTATTCTTTTTAATCCTGTGTTGTGTAACCAGTGTATTGAATGGGATAAAGCAGTCTGTTCCGTCAAATATGTTTTCCAGGTATTCAATTCCTTTACAACTCCAGTGTCGAAAATTGATCATACATTTTTTTGTAAGATGTCCGGGTTATTCCAAGCTGTCAGAGAGTAGCTGATACTGATTCTTTTAAAACATTTATTTTGTTTTATATTTGAGCTAATAAATGGTAGATCTGAAAGTTTTATCTTATTGCATAGTGTCTGTTCAACATCTACCCAGCACTCATCGATATAACTGTGTTTTACCCATCTTGATGTGTATTGGAGCCTGTTGGCTAAGAAATAATGACGAAAGTTTGGTAGGTCTAGACCTCCTTTATCTTTGGACTTCTGCAGTGTTTTTAAGCTGATACGTGGGGGTTTATCTTTCCAAAGAAATTTAGAAACAGAGGAGTCCAGAGATCTAAACCAATCAGGTTATGCTTTGCTTGGAATCATTGAGAATAAATAAATGATTCTAGCCAGAACCATCATTTTTATTGTAGCTACTCTTCCAATAAGTGATATGGGAAGGGATTTCCATCTAGCCAGATCATCTTCCACTTTTTTTAAAAATCAAATTCTGATGTAGACCAAAATAACAAACTCTGATCCCACTGAAAACCTAGATCTTTCCTCAGTTGAAGTGAACTCTGGTTCAAAAGCAGAAAGCATAGGCTATGGGGAGGCAAGGCAAGGCAAGGCAATTTTATTTCTATAGCACACTTTCAACACAAGGTAATTCAAGGTGCTTTACATGATTCAGTGATAATGAAACCACATGATTACAAAGCATATAAGTTTAACAGTAATCAATCAGTAAGAAAAGATATTGTAAGGAACAAATCCACGTAATTAATACACAATCACTTAAAAATAAAGCTAAAAGATAGAATAAAATATAGAAATTAAAACGACAACAATAAAATAATATAAAGATCAAATGTTTACAATAAAAAAAAATAAAAAAAGCAGTTACTCATAAGCAAGTTTAAATAGATACGTTTTAATTTTAGACTTAAAAGAGTTCAGTGTCTCTGCAGCTTTACATTCTCCTGGTAGTTTGTTCCAGAGATGAGGAGCATAGAAACTGAAAGCTGCTTCTCCATGTTTGGTTCTGGTTCTAGGGACGATCAGTAAATTAGAGCTGGAGGACCTGAGTGATCTGGATGGTTTGTACCATGATAGCAGATCTCTAATGTACTCAGGTGCTAAACCATTAAATGATTTATATACCAATAAAAGCACTTTGAAGTCTATTCTCTGAGCTACAGGGAGCCAGTGTAAGGACTTTAGAACTGGGGTGATGTGTTCTACTTTCCTGGTTCTAGTGAGAACACGAGCAGCAGCGTTCTGGATCAGCTGCAGCTGTCTGATTGATTTTTTAGGTAGACCTGTGAGGATACTGTTACAGTAATCAAGGCGGCTAGAGATAAATGCATGGATGAGTTTTTCTAGGTCTCCTTGTGTCATCATTCCTTTAATCCTAGAAATGTTCCTCAGGTGATAGAAAGCTGACCTTGTTATTGCCTTTATGTGACCCTGGAGGTTCTGGTCTGAGTCCATTATTACACCTAGATTTCTGGCCTGGTCAGTAGTTTCTAGTTGGACCAACTGAAGCTGTTTACTGATATTTAATCGATCTTTTTTGGGTCCAAAGAGAAGCACTTCAGTTTTGTTTTTGTTCAGTTGTAGGAAATTATGGGACATCCAGCTGTTAATTTGCTCAATGCATTTATTGAGGATTTGGATGGGTTCAACATCATCTGGTGACACTGAGATATAAAGCTGAGTGTCGTCAGCATAGTTGTGGTATTTAACATGGTTGGCGGTTATAATCTGGCTAAGCGGAAGCATATAGATGCTAAATAGGAGGGGCCCCAGGATGGAGCCCTGGGGGACCCCACACATTATTTCTGTGTTTTGTGATTTTGGGAGCCTGTCCCCTCCCCTTCCTGTCGGCCCATATGTCCCCTTGCTGGAAAAATTATCAATGAAATTCAATGCAGCAACAAAGGTTATTTTCTGGTCTGCTTTGTCTTACCCCCTGAATCACACATACCTCAATTTAAATGATAAATAATAATGTGTTTCAACTGTGCTTGTCAGGTAATTTGTAATTTATTTGCTTGCAAATATTCACAATAAAAATGCCTACAAGTTAGAAGCTGTTTTTTTTCTTCCGTTGTTGTCATCTACGTGTTATCACACAAAACTTAAGGCCATGTCCACACTAAGCCAGATAATGCCTTAAATCTATAATTATTTAGTCTACACCCCCCTATCTTCCACACTAACCCGGCGTCATTTAAGGTTTGTGGCCGGATAACTATTAGCCGGGTAAGAGAGCCGTGTAAATCTTAATTCAACGGCTAAACGAGCTAGAGTGACGAGGGAAATATGTTACACATAAACTTTTTGGTTTTTGTGAGAAAAAACTTTGTCAATGTACCTTGATAGTGTGTGGTTATTTCTGTTTTTCTACTTTTTTTGCTCTTCAAACCCTAACCCTAACACAGTGCTCTTATGTAGGTTTTAGTGGAACAGTTTGTCACCGTCCTCCAGGATGGGGTGAAAGGGCTCAGGAAACCACACTTTATTACCTTTATTGAGATGGTGTTTAGGGGTCTGCAGTAATTCAAGAAAATCTAACATAGAAATCATTAAATCTCCCTTACATTCATTTATAATCTATCATTGTCTCACCAGAGAGAAAAAACTTTCCAAAAACTAAACATTATCATTAATGAGGTGCTGTATAGAGGACATTTGCTTGAGGCTTGTAAATCCAACAACATTGTCCTACTGTTGCAAAGTCAGTGATCCTCCTTTGATTTCATCTGTAGCTGCCAGTAGGCAAAGACAAGCAAAGTTCTTAATCCTAGCAACTTTTCCCAGCATGAACTTTTGATTATTTTGTTCTTGCATGCTTTGTAGGTTACTATGACCTGGCACTGCTGCTTCAGAACAATGGATCCATCTGTGTGAGCTTTCATTGTGTTTGCTGTCTGCATAATGAGGGTAGGTCTCCCCAGTGATGAACCCTCATCCATTTAATTTTAGACGCTGTCTGCCTGTTGCTCCGCCTTGCTGGCAATCTCCTGTGATTAATGAAAACATAACAGACAGTTTAGCCAGTCCAGGCAAGATCCCCATCATCTCCCAGTCATCCCAGCCAAATCTACTACCAGCTTGCCTCCACCTCTCTGATCCAAACTGTCCCCTCTGTCTCTCACCATAATGTCTCCCCCTCTCCTCATTTACAATGTTTCCCTCTGGCTCTCTGCATGCCTGAATATCAGCCAAACATATTCTACTCCCAGCCTCTAGATGAGGAAAACTTCTATCACCCTATCACTTGTGTCACACTTGTTCAGCCCTGTTTAGCTTCTCTTTATCTCTTTCTCTCTCTTCCCTCATCTATCAAAAATGTCTGCTCCCAAATGAACCTCAGTTTGGGTCCATCTTGTTGTCCATCCACCCTTCTAAGTTATGCATCTTCTGGCTTGTCAATTTCTGTGCTCATTTCTGTTTTCCATATGTATCTTTCTTTCCTCATCACTCTTTCTCCTCACTTATCTCACTGCACAGCTTCATTTTCCAGCCTTTTTGCTCCTCTGTTGGCCTATTCAGTGGCACAGCTCATTTTCCCCTCACATCTCAGTGTGGGGAGGCTCCCTCGTCTGTCTGAACAAAGTCTGGAGACATGATGGCTTGCCAGCTTCCAATGTCATTACTGGAAGACAGCAAAGGCAGACAGGCAGTCAGAGACACACACACCAGCAAACCATGTTTGAGAGCTCCCAGGCAGGTTGAAACAAAGAGGATTGCTTATAGAACGGCTATTGTGATGTCAAAAATAAACCAAGCTAGCAGAATTCCACATTACTTTGTATTCACCAAATTTATCAAATTTAATGCGTCCGTTCTCTGACATCAGTTAAGAAAATTTGTCATGTAAATTTAAATGGCATAAATTCTGCTCCACTGTAAGGATTTGGAGGGTCCGTATTAGGGATGTAATTAAAAGTCCAGCCCATGAGGTCAGATGATGCAAGATAATGTATTAAAAATCTGTTTCAAAGACTTGTCCGTAGAATGGATTTTTGAAGCTTTTAGGGTCATTTGAATGCAAATAAAAGCATTTAAAATCATCCTTTTTGTGTTTACATCTTGTGAAGACCCACCACTAGGGGCCTCTCTTTGTTTATTTTAGAGATTGGAACTTGCCCTTACAGGCAAAAAAGTGAACCTGGTTTTGCTTCATTACATTCTAACCTCTGGCATCTACATACTGTTTGCTTCATAAAATAGATAACCTTATACTGAGTTCAAAAGTAATAGCAATCTTTTTTTATTGGTCTAGTTTATGTATGGTCAGCATTTTAATTCTGGAATAGTTTGTTTTGATCGCAATGAGAAAGTAGTAAATTGGCTGCCACGTGATCATTTTAGAAGAGTTTCATGAACGATTATTGGCGATATATGCAATATTGGGGAGTAGCAGCGATAAGGAAAATATCTCTTAAAGTTCACCAAAACTTAAAAGTGGTCCCTAGATCCATATGTCTCAGTTTTTGTGTCCTTGGGCAAGACACTTCACCTACCGCCTAGAGGTGTTGGCCAGAGGGGCTGACGGCGCGATATGGCAGCCTTCCGCCAGTGTGTGAATGTGAGAGTGAATGAATAAAGGAATTTGTAAAGCGTCTTTGAGTGTCCAAAAAAAGCGCTATATAAGTTTGATGCATTATTATTATTATTATTATTATTTTTGAATTGTGCAAGGGCCTAGACTTATGTAAACATTACTCATAAGAAAGGCTTTTGTTAGGGTGATTATTTCCACAGGTTCTCTTAAGGTCCACAAGTGGTGATAATGAACTGTACAGAGGGATCTTTACATAATTGTCTAGTCACGGTTTAAGTACCAGAGTGTTCATTTGAACAATAAACTGAACTAGAACAAAAATACTGATGCTCTCTACAGGGAGGGTCTGAAGAGACTGACATTTTCTGAAGTCTATTGAGAACTCAATTAAATTAAGTTTGATTCAATTCCAATCAGTTTATGTAGATAGCGCTGATTCACAACAGTGGAGAGGACAAACTCCCCTTTAACAGGAAGAAACCGCCAACAGAACCTGGTCAATACGAGTGATCCTCCTCCATGAATGTCTGGGGGTTCAAGAAGACAGACACAGAAAGCAGAAAAGGAACTGAAATAAGTACTTTCTATATTAAAGAAAATAAAAAGTTGCGGATGTTCGGTCACTGGGTGGATCATCTGAAACGATGCCTTCCATCCAATATTTGATACCAGAGCAGGTGCTGCTTCTATGGAGAGAAAAACACAGAGAAAAGCAAGTCTAACTGCTCAAATAACAGTAAAGAAAGTACAACTGTAAAGTACTAGAAAAGTAGCAAGAGTGAAAAAAAAAGGTCAGTCTATCCTAGGGCTGCAGCGGTACGTCGAGTAACGCGATTTATTCAATTCCAAAAATTGCTTGAGGCAAAAAGTCAGCCTTGAAGCCTCGTTAAACTCTTATGACGTGCACTATACGCACACAGATGCGCTGAGATCTGATTGTACCACACGGACCGTTGTTTTGGACGAAGCTGTGCGAAGCACAACAAGTAGCGTGAGATACAGTTTGAATTTAGTTGGCGTGATTGCGGAGAATAAAGATGCCCATAAACGTCAGAAAATGTACAAAGTATGGGATCGTTACATTCTAAAAAAAAGAAGAGAACAAAGTACAGAGTATTTACTGCAAAGTAGACCTGGCGTACCACAGCAGTACAAGCTCAATGATCCAGCATCAGAAAACATCCATGTTTTTTCACAAAGCGTTCCTGAAACAAGGTAATGTAACCTAAGCATGTATGCATTCATGTTTGCTAATTTTAATACTGTACATGAAGCAATGTCATGATGCAGTTTGACTAGATATGATGTTTCACATTCGATATTCACGTTCAATTGCAAGAGGACCATGTCCAGATGTAGTCAGGTATCTCACAAAATGGAGATATTTTACTATGGTTTGGCCTGTCATCCACACGTAAACGCACATTTTTGGCACAAAAAACAAATCTTTTAAAAAACTCTGGCCAAAGTGGAGAACTGAGTTTTCTCTGTTTTCAGTATCTGCGTGTGGATGGATGAAAACAGTAACGTCACTATCTGTGATAAAAATGCTCCAAAATTTAAAACCAACAGACTTAATGCTGCGCTGCAACCAAAGTAAAAAAAAAAAAAAAAACCTTTCTCACTCTCTCCTGACACAGTGACCCATCTGTGTTTTAGAATGATTAATAAATGACTGTTGGCAGCTGCGTATCCAGGAGGTTAATAAAGAGGGGCTAAAAGGGCCCAGGGTGGGTTTGGGACTGTAGCTTCAAAATAAAAGCAGATATATTCTTCTAGCTGGGACCCTATCTGAGCTGGTTACATTTTAGAGTTTAAAACTGTTAAAATGACATTTAAGGTAATTTGTTTTGCTAAAGTTTATGTGACAATGTCATCTCAAACTCTGCTTGCGTTTCAAACAATTTCAGTGACTGGCGGAAAAAAAAAACATCACTAAAACATAGCAACTTTTCACAAAAAGCGTATGGAATGTTTTGTTTATTAACTTATATTATTGCAGTTGACTGTTATTTTCTCAAATAAATAAATACTGTAAATGCCCAATGCTTGATCATTTTACAGCCACAAAATTTTTGTTATGCATGATTTGTTTTGGTTGTTTAAAAACATAAAAAGAATCTGATAAATCGAATCGTTAAAGTGCTATATTAATCAATTGCAAAAATAATCGATAACTGTAGCCCTAGTCTTTCCAACTACAGTCTAAGCCAATAGAAGCATAACTACAAAGATAGCTCAGGATAATCTAAGCCGTTCTAACTATAAGCTTTATCAAAAAGGAAGCTTTTAACCCTGGTCTTAAAATTAGACAGGGTGTCTGCCTTATGGACTAAAACTATGAGATGGTTCGACAGGACAGCATTCTGATAACTAAAAGATCTGCCTCCCATTGTACTTTTAGCAATCCTAGGAAATACCAGTAAACCTGCAATCTGAGAGTAAAATGCTCTATTAGGAACATGTGAAACAATCAGATCTCTGATGTAAGTGGATTATTAAGGGCTGTTATGTAAGAAGGGGTATTTTAAATTATATTCTGGATTTAACTGGGAACCAATGAAGGAAGGTAAAACAGATGAAATGGGATATCTTTTTTAATATTCATCTGAACTCTTGCTGCTGCATTTTGGATAAACTGATGGCTTTCCATTGCATTTTGTGGACTTCCTGATGGTAAAGTAGCCGCCTTGATTACTGTAACAGTATCTTCACAGGTCTACCTAAAAAAAATCAATCAGACAGCTGCATCTGATACAGAATGCTCCTGCTTGTGTTCTGACTAGAACCAATACGATAAACACAGCACCCCAGTTCTAAAGTCACTACACTGGCTCCCTGTAGCTCAAAGATTAGACTCCAAAGTGCTTTTATTAGTTTATAAATCACTGAATGAGTTAGCACCAGAGTACATTAACAATCTGCTATCACGGTACAAACCATCCAGATCTCTCAACTCCTCCAGCTCTAGTTTACTGATCCTCCTGCTGCAGAGACACTGAACTCTTTTAAGTCTAAAATTAAAACTTACCTATTTAGACTCGCTTATGAGTAACTGATCCTATTATTACTTGATTTTAATTTTCATACAAAGTATTGTCCTGATTACTGTTTTTTTGTAAATGTTTTCTTGTATTTTAATCTTCAAAGTGATTTATGGTCTCTATTCTGTGTTCTAATTTTAATCATGTAAAGCAACTTGAATTGCGTTGTGTTTAAAGTGCGCTTTACAAATAAAATTTCTTTGCCTTGCCTAAAACGAGTAAACCGAGCATCCTCCATGCTGTCTCTTCTCTGTCTTCTCAGACCCCCAGACAGTCGTGGCAGATGACGCCTGTACTGAGCCAGATTCTGCCTGTTAAAGGGGAGTTTTTCCTCTCCACTGTTGCTACATGCTTGCTCAGTATGAGGGATTGCTTAGGAATTGCTTTAGTTGGAGTCTGCATGGCACATCAATGACTCAACGCAGTCTTCTAGGATTCCTTACATAGAAAACTTAACTGATTGGAATGTTTGTATAATTGTATTGAAATGATTTATGTTGTAAAGTGCCTTGAGATGACATTTGTTGTGAATTGGCGCTATATAAATAAAAGTGAATTGAATTGAATTAAAGAATTACAGTAGTCCAGCCTTTAAGTAAAAAATGCATGGACTAGTTTCTAAACATCGCTCCTGGGCAGGATGTTACTAATTTTAACAATATTTTGGAGGTGAAAGAAAGAAATGTTAGAAACCTGTTTAATATGGAATTTAAATGTCATGTCTTGGTCAACAATTACACTAAGGTTCCTTACACTATTACCGGAGGCCAGTTTAATGCTATCCAGATGAAGTGATTAACTTAGCAGCTTATACATTGTTGAATTAAATATTATCAAAATTAATTCAGTGCATGTTCAAGCAGAGACAAAATGGAGCCAATTTCCAGTTCTTAACATTTATTTTGAACAGATTAACAAATTGCAGTTTACAGAGAAAGATGCCCTAGTTTCTCTGGGCCAGACAAGATTTCTGACAATTGAATGATCTTCATGTCACAACTTTTATAGACACCAGGCCTCGCCAGGACTCTAGGCGTTCCCTCTCCCTCGAATCTGCTCCAATCAGAACATTTCCAAACAGTGTCTTAACCATGATTGGCTGTCAGAGAATTATGCAGTCATAAGATGAGTTGTGTCCCTGTCCCTGGTCAAAAGTTCATTCTGAGTTTTATGGTCCTAAGCAACACTCCCAGCTTTATGGCCTTGGTTCCGGCATACTAAATCTACAGACATCCTGTTTTTACAGCCTGCAATAAAACTTACCCAAGAGTTTTATGACTTAAAAGCTTGTCCCAGTTAAATACTGGTCAAGGATATGTTTTACAACCATGCATAATAGACAAACAGACTTTTACCTCTGACTTCTTACTAAAGATATTAGCCCCAAAAAATAGATACAACAAATCCCTCTTTCAATCTATTTTTGAAAATAGATTGATATCTTCTCTGTACTCTCCTTCAGGGTTAGTGTTTAAAAACTTAAGATCTAAAAACATTTGAGAATGCAAAAAATTCAAACCCAAGAAATTTTATCAGTTTAAAACATGAAGTCTTTCATATGATACCACAACAAGACTTCCAGATTAAAATTCAAAACACAACCTGTTGAAATACCTTTTTTAACCTTAACTCCCATTACTCAAAAATGTCAATCTGTTAATTATAAATTCACCCTCTTTTGGCATTATACAAAAAATATTATTTTAACAATTCCCAAAAACTAATTCAAAACCCAAAAATGTATAAGAATGTCTTACATGTGAAAAGTTAACTAAGTCTAGCTTTAATGTATGTGAATACTGTGGAGGAGGCCCCAGAGAAATACAATACAATTTAATACCCACAAGATAATGAGAAAACACAATTGACTATCTGTTCTGAAACGGATCAAACTTAGAGTGTTAAGAAACCTGTGAAATAGAAGGTATTAAGAAACCTTTAAGAAACCCTCTTAGGCAGTATTAACAATCTGCACTTGTGAATAAAAAATAGTTAAACAACCTGTAAAATGCAAAAAAATATTAAAAAGTCTATTCAGTCCTTTATATATATTTTTTTTTTCTTCTTTCTTCTCTCTCGTGGTTAACCCCCCAATGGTGGCACCTGGCAGCTGTACAGAGCTGATCAGTGTTCCAGTTTTACTCCCATATATGCAGATAACCACTCTCTGAAATGCCAATTACTTCATTAATTGAGCATTTCCCCCAATATACACAAATACACAGACAGGCCCTGCTTCCAATAGCTTACCCCACCGATGTGGAGTGGTCAAAACCTGCTGTGAAGCTGAGTGATGAGTTGTGATCCTCTTCTGTAGATCCCTCTTTGAGATGGCAATTTCAATTTGCCCATCTCCCTCATATGGCACATAGATCACACTGGATGATTAATATCACCACCCAAACAACCTTCTGGGTGAGCTAGGCCCCGCCGCCTGTGGCTTCAGCTTCCGATTCAGCTTGGTCAAAACCTTCTTGACCCTCTTTAGGTAGATTCCTGCTGATCCTCGACCAGGTTCGTCGTTGCCGTGGAGCTGCACTTTGTGTGTGTTCCCAGCTGTCATCTGGAACTGGCTGAACCACTTGGACTCCTCACGCCTTCGACCTGGAGCTGTACCTTGGACCCCTTCAGCAGCTGTAGTCAGCTGTGACCAGAGGAGACTGTGTGCTCCTCACGTGCTGCTGAATCCTGGGGGCATAAGCTTGTAAACATCTAAAAATGACAGTTTTTGATCCGGTCTTGTGATCACTCCTTTTCAATCTAATCCAACTGTATTGTGCTGAGAAATTATTTCACCCATCTAATTAAAAAAGAATCCCTGGGGAAAGAGCAAATCCATCTTATTTTGGTACAACACCGTTGTTATTCCTGAAAACTAAACAAAAACATCTCCCTCATTAATGGATTTAAAAGCAAGAGCAGGCTCAAGAGTTTACTTTTTGTCTACAGTTCAACTGATTACTATCCATTTGCTTGTTCACCCAAATTGATTCTTTTATTTACTTATTCTATTTATCAAGTTTAAGACACTTATGTCTGTTTTACTATGCCTCCTTTTAAATGTTATCGATTATTCTATTATCCATTTCAACTTTTTAATTATCTTAAACCGTTAAGCAATTTGATTCATTCTTTCTGTTAGAAATCAAATAAAATTCTGACTTACTTTTGATTTAGCTGTTCCATTACAATATATCCTTTCTGAAATTTAGTACATCCCTATGGATGAAACGTATAAATAAGGGAAAAACATTTTTTTCTCTCTCACCAGCCAGCAACCCCATGCTATAGGCCCAGTTTTTCCTTCCAAATTTTGTTCCCGGTAAATGGTGGTATTTTACCTGGAGATAATCCTGGGGAAGGCACAGGGTTTTCAGAGTTCGAGCAACCTAGGCCACCTTCGATCAGAAAAACAGAAACTCTTGTGGTTAGTTCAGCAACATTGACATTGAATCAGCAGTCTTTGATCGTCACTTCTTCAGCAGAAACAGTCCATTTCACGCCAGCCAAGTGGATTCACACATATTGTCCTTGAAAGTTCAGCTCAGCATGAGGAAACGTGCTCCTTTGAGGGTGTCCTCCGCTTCACCCCTGAAAATATTCAGTCACTGGTGCCCCCCGGTGTGGGAGCAGAGCACAAGAGAGACGAACTTCTGCACTGGTCGTATAGATCTTTCTTTCTTTGGCAGTTATGGCGGGCGCCTGGCACTATCCGTCATCAGCCCACGCACCCCCACCCATCTTATCTCCCCAGGAACATAAATTACATCTCAAGAATTTTATCTGAGGGGTCTCTGTTGCGGGATGGGAAAAAGAGAAAAAATATATAATTAGAGGAAGAAAAAGACAGACAGAGAGTCGATCCTCTCAGCCTATTCAAATCAAGTTTTATTTAAACTTTTTATTTTCATATTCATTAGTCTCCTTCCTCGAATGCTGAATTTAAATATCTTTCCCACTCAGACTGCCTATGTGGGCTCTATTTTAATTTTATTTTAATCAGTTATAATTTCTGCAGTATTAGTTCTGGTAAAAATATACTAATTAATAGGTTTGCTCTCTCCAACAGGAATGATAATTAATCCTTATATGTCTAATTAAACTGTTGTTCTAATTCTTCCCCTGCTTATTTTAATTAATGCTTCCTTCATTTTTTCATCCAATTCATATTCTATACTTTATCAATGCTATGCCTTTCTCTATTTTGTCAATTTGATAAATGTCTCTTCCATCTCATGTGTAAATTAAATATTTATAAAGATTGACCATCGCAATATTTTATCAACACACTTAGTTCTTAGATAAATAAAATTAAATAAAAAAAAACAAATACAAAAAGGCTGGATTTTTCTGTTAGATATTGCTAATGCACCACCAAAACATTGCAATAACAAAAATAAAGTCAATAACCATCTGCAAAGATCCAGTCTCCAACTCCCCATCACTTAAGTGTACTGGATCTCTATCAAGCTGGCTCAGACAAACAATATCATAATTAAAAACATCAAATGTTTAAAACAAAATCAGAAAATAGTACTAACTGATAAACACAACATAGTTTACAAAAATAGTCTTCAGTTTGCTATACTTCAAATTCTGTCCATATTTCTAAAGAAAAATCCAAGATTTAAATCACTGACAAAACAGCTTCCCTATAGAAATTGCCAAACCTAAAGTACTTCTTTTTTTTTTTTAACACAATCCAATATAAATTCAAAGTACTTTTGCTTATATGATTCCTCTTTAAACAAACCCAAATGTGCTAACTTGCCCAAATATTCTGATTGTAAATAATGAAACAGTTCATACTTCAAGAACATTTGTCAGATGCTGTGAAGTGAATCAGACATAGTCAAACTGATTTTTTCAACTAAAAGTCCTCTTAAATTTTTGTAGGATACATAGTAGTCTAATTCCCCTTAGCAGTAGAACAAAAAATTCAATAAAAGAGGTTCAAGAGATAAGATTTCTCTAAACACAAACTAGTAGCATTAAAATAAAAACAAAAACTAGCATTTTTCAGTATCCCAATTATCCTCTCAGGCTTCTTTTTTTGTTGCTCCAATGATAAACACCAAATTGAATTGAAGCTTCTAGAAATGTCAAATAAATTACCACTGAATCATGTTTTCTTTAATCCAGCTTCTCAAATTAACATTTTCCAAAGTTCTCATTAATAAGCAGACCGCAGTTCAGAAATCTGGGTCAGAATCCAAGTCGAACCAAATATATAAAGGTTGAGAGAGAAAAAAAAAAATCTAAATAAATTGTCAGTTACAGAGTCCCCACTAATCAAATGATATATTATGCCATTATTCTATGATCAGAACTGTTCTAAAATGTTTTAGGACCTGTAAATTTACTCTCAGCATCAAGTAGACTAGCTAACAATCAATGAATAACATCTGAAAGATTAATCTTAAACTTTTAAAACTAAAACCAATTCTTATTTGTCAAAACAAAATGTGCATTCAAATATATGGTAAAAATTATTTCAATGTAGCTGGTCCAATCACATTTTGCTTCTACACGATCAGAATAAATGAATTAGAATTTACTTCTTACTTCTAAATTAAACCATCATTTCGATCACCGCCGATATTCATTTACTTTCAATCCTTAGACCAATTCCAAATTTATCCCCAGCCTGTTTAAAAACAAACTGATGCCTTAAAGATGACTCTGTGTTTTAATGTTTTCTTTTTTTCAAACTCAAACATTCAAATCCCACTAGTTTAGAAAATATACTATGATAAGTATTGTTTTGCATGGTAAAAACATTCGATTTGTAACGGAATTGAAATGTGCTGGGTTACTCCTTGAGCCCCAGTTGAAATTTGATAAATCCAATAAGCATTTAGTGTCCAGAAAATCCTTAAGAATGTTCAATTGTGTAAATAATTTTTAACACTAGTCTCCTTTAGATCATTTATTCAGAGACTAAGCTATATTTCTAAAGTCTATAGAGCCATCAGAAATAAGCCAAACATAATTTTAGCATAAATGATACTTATTTAAATCACAGAAAGAATTCATTCTCTGTACCATTCAACACGGTGCTTATAAAAATAATTTAGACCAGTTTGTTGCCTTCCAATTAACACCGTTTGCTTTTCGTTCCATTCTTATAATTACTGCTCATAGCTTTATCTTTATTTAGGCCAACTTAATCAAATCCTGCTTAGATCAATCAAAAAGCAACAAATCCACCTAATTAAAGATTAAAAAAATGCAACTTTTATGTTTACTATACACTCCCCTCTTTTTAATTTTAAAGATGAAATCAAAAATTAAAACTTCACCAAGTCAGAATCGACTCATGAATAACTGTTCTCAGTCATTTGCGTTTAATTGTAACATGCATAATTATCCCAATAAATGTACATGCTCTCCTCATGTGATAAATTGAGCCTTCTCAGGCAAAACCAGTTAACCAAATTCAGCATGTACTTCTTAATCTTTAATCTCCGTACCGTAACAGTTCAGTTAAATGTGAAACACCTTAAATTGCCCTTCGTAGAAAATGTGTTAAAACATTGCCGAAAAGGAGTTGCAAACAAAATTTATCTGAACAGTTATCTTGAGGCCGTTTTTTACATCCTAATTAATTAGAAAAATTTAACAAAATCCAAATTCGTTTAAGTCTTAACAAGGCAATCAACTGCAGGAGTCTGTAATCACTTTCTATCCGAAATCAACTTTTAGCTTACAACACACAGAACATGCAGTTAGGATTAAAGCACAAAACACATTGACACACAACAGCAAAAACGCTAGCTTAGCACAGCAGCCTGCAGCAACGTGCTACCGTAAACTCTATTTGTGCAACGAAACCTAAAACAGTACAAAACGTACGGCGAAAACACTCAAGAAAATCGCAACACACACTTTAGAAAATTACTTACCACAATACCAGGACTTTATCCGCACAATTTATACCACTTTATCAAACTTTAATTCGGCATGAACATAAAGAATCTCCTGTTCGTCCAACACGGACTGAAACATATGTTTCCAAAAACAGCTGTCCCGCACAGAAAACACCGAAATCTACAACGTCCGTTACAGCCCAAAACCATTAACAAAAAAAACACAACATTATAAGCGTTGATTTATAGACCTTAGTACATTATTTTAACGCGGAGGTTTAGACCAATCTGTTACAAGTTTCGTAGTCCGCTTTGAGAAATTTCCCGGCGCCGGCCTCCAGAAAACCACTCAAAAGACTCGAACAGATGGCAGAAAACCGCCTATTACCACTAATTTATTTATCAAAACATATAGTCAAAGCTGTTGTATGTTAGCCGTGCTATTAAGCAGAAAATCACACAGAATTAGCTCCGCCATGTCACCACCTAGCTTTGGGCGTCCACTCTGATGGCCTGTTGTAAATGTTCACAACCAATTCTTATAGATTTATAATTTCAGTGATCCATCATATTTAGTTATATATTTATTTATCTATTTTAATTTATTTATTATACTCGAGTTCATTATTTATACTATAACATTTTAACACAAACGCAACATCTCCAGCACGTCTCGCAAAGCGCCTGCGTAAAAAACATCTCACACACACATACAGACACAATACTTGTACAAGCAGAAAATCAAAAAACTAACCTTAAATCGGACCACACCAAATGCCGGACCATTTCCCATTTCAATTTGCGTTGCTCACGCGCGCGTTTGAAGAGACGCTGGCCGTTCAAGGTAATCCGTCCCAGATTAACAGAGGGCTACACAGGCTCTCTTTAATCTATTTTCGTTTGCCAGCCTTGAACTATCTTCCGAAAGCGTCCTTTCGAAATTGAGAATGCCAATTCTCAAGCCCCGATCCGCACTTTGGCTCCGATTTCATTCGTTGAAGGGACCGCTCCCTCCGGTCCATCTGCTCCATTGTCCTGCAGAGTAACAAACTCCATCTCCCAGCAGGCACCGGTGTTTCTCTGCGGAGCGCAAAGCAGGTCGCAGTCATGCGCAGAACAGAGAGACAGACAGATGAGCAGCTTCAACACTACGGGCCCGCAACAGTTAATCTGCTCAAAACAAAAAAACATATTTAACTTGCATGACAACATTACCCAATGTTAGATTAACCAATCAACAGAATTAAAAACTACGCAACTCAGCGCAAATTGTCAATAGAGCAAATACATGTCCGTTAATTAACTTAAAAAAATAACTGGATCCTGGTCCAAAACTCTGCACACGGTCGAGGTCACCATTTGTTGAATTAAATATTATCAAAATTAATTCAGTGCATGTTCAAGCAGAGACAAAATGGAGCCAATTTCCAGTTCTTAACATTTATTTTGAACAGATTAACAAATTGCAGTTTACAGAGAAAGATGCCCTAGTTTCTCTGGGCCAGACAAGATTTCTGACAATTGAATGATCTTCATGTCACAACTTTTATAGACACCAGGCCTCGCCAGGACTCTAGGAGTTCCCTCTCCCTCGAATCTGCTCCAATCAGAACATTTCCAAACAGTGTCTTAACCATGATTGGCTGTCAGAATTATGCAGTCATAAGATGAGTTGTGTCCCTGTCCCTGGTCAAAAGTTCATTCTGAGTTTTATGGTCCTAAGCAACACTCCCAGCTTTATGGCCTTGGTTCCGGCATACTAAATCTACAGACATCCTGTTTTTACAGCCTGCAATAAAACTTACCCAAGAGTTTTATGACTTAAAAGCTTGTCCCAGTTAAATACTGGTCAAGGATATGTTTTACAACCATGCATAATAGACAAACAGACTTTTAGCTCTGACTTCTTACTAAAGATATTAGCCCCAAAAAATAGATACAACAACATGTAGACCCACCAAGGCTGGAAACTGGAAGAGCATATGGGAAAAGGAGGCAGCACATAACAGCAGTGCTCAATGGCTGGCCTCTCTGAGAGTGGAGCACAGCAACCTGCCTGAGCAGAATCCAGTTACCATTACAGTGGCAGGCATCCAAGAAAGAGTCTCAGGTATGAAAAACTGGACAGCCCCAGGCCATTACATGATCTATGTCTATTGGCTAAAGAAACTCACAGCACTCCATGAGCGCCTGGTAGCACAACTGAACCAGCTCCTAAGAGATGGGACTCACCCAGAATGGCTAACTGAAAGGGCGAACAATCCTGATCCAGAAGGATCCCAACAAAGGTGCAGTCCCATCCAACTATTACCCAATACCCCGTCTCTCCACAACATGGAAGCTCATGTCAGGCATCATGGTGGCTAAGATAAGCAGGCACATGGATCAATACATTAGCAAAGAATAGAAGGTCATTGGTAGAGATACCAGAGGTGCTAAACACTAGCTCCTGGTTTGACAGAACAGTTGACCAAGACCGCAAATCCTGAAAGACCAACCTGTGAACTGCCTGGATTGATTACAAAGGATACTGCCTCAAGAACGGAACTACGATCAGCCACCTCCTCTACATGGATGACATCAAGCTGTATGCTAAGAGCCAATGGGACATTGATTCCCTGATCCACACCAACAGGATCTAGAGCAATGACATCGAGATGTATTTCGGGCTTGAAAAATGTAGTAGGATGGTCACAAAGCGAGGCAAGGCGGTCCACACTGAAGGGGTCTCACTCCCGGAGGTAACGATAGCAGACATTGAGGACGGTTACAAGTACCCGGGAATACTGCAGGCAAAAATAGCAACCTTGAACAGGCAACAAGGTAAGCAGCAACAGCCAAATACCTCTGACAAGTGAGGCAAGTCCTAAGAAGCCAGCTCAATAGACAGAACAAGTCCATGGCAATAAACAGTTAAGTCCTGCCAGTGATCAGATACCCTGCAGGAATAATGTTAAATCAGCGCTAACTAATTTAAACGCCTACTATTATAAGGTGAAATTATTTTGAGTTAACCTTCAATAGGCGATAATCAGTCAGACTGATTTTAAGGTTTGTACTCCTATTTTTTACCAGAGGATCTTTCGGCTCTTACAACAGGCTTACTTTACACACCTATGGTCTCCACGACTGCCCAAAGTAGGCCTACTTCACCCTCAGCATACTTAACCAGCGGATAAACGTACTACCCCCTGATTCTTTCTGTAATGTATATTGGCTTACCTCCCCCTTGTCAGTCACCGAGTAGGAGTTACTATTCTTAGGTTAAAGCGTATATTTTAGATTATATAACGAATATAATTTTGCATACGCCCTATATAGAAACAGAGCCTTTGATCTCAACCTACTTAATTAGAAAATGTGCGTAAATACCCTCTAATTCTTTCGGTCTATTGACTTACATTCTCTCTGCCCTAATATAGTAAAAACTTCTCCGCTCTGATCACTTATACAGTTTGCTACGACTCGTTTCAGCTCCGGATACTGAGAACAGCCTAGACTTATAACCTTCTAAGTAATACATATATTTTATATTTATATATATGCAGATGCAATAGATGTAGTCACAAAGCTATCATGAGCTCTACTCTAATGACTCTGCCATAGTCTGACTCATTACAGGTGATGACGACTCAGAGTACAGACAGAGGACTCTGGACTTTGTGGACTGGTGCCAGCAGAACCACCTGCTGATCAACGCTGGAAAAACCAAGGAGTTGGTGGTGGACTTCCAGAGACACAGACCCACCACACTGACACCGATGAACATCCAAGGAGTGGACATTGAGATAGTGGACTCTTATAGGTACCTGGGTGTTCACCTAAACAATAAACTGGACTGGAGCCACAACACTGATGCTCTTTACAGGAAGGGTCAGAGCAGACTCTATCTGCTGAGGAGGCTGAGGTCATTTGGAGTCCAGGGAGCGCTGTTAAGGACCTTCTATAACTCTGTGGTGGCCTCCTTTATTTTTTACAGTACTGTATGTTGGAGCAGCAGTTTATCGACAGCTGAGAGGAAGAGGTTGGATAAACTCATCAGGAAGGCCAGCTCTGTTCTAGGATGCAGCCTGGATCCAGTGCAGGTGGTGGGAGACAGAAGGACTCTGGCTAAAATAACATCTCTGATGGACAGAGTCTCCCACCACATGTATGGAAATGTTGCTGAACTGCAGACCTCCTTCAGTGACAGACTGCTGCATCCTAGATGCACAAGGGAGCATTTCCGCAGGTCCTTCCTCCCTGCAGCTGTCAGACTGTACAACCAAAACTGCTCCCAACAAATATAAATATTTTACACCTGCACTGTATCTTACATTTGCACTAAACAACCACACCGATATAATTTGCACATTATTTTAACCTGATGTACATATTCTTATTCTGTGTTGATTTACATATTCTGTGTATTATTGTATTTTTTTTGTATATGTTTTTCTCTTCTGTTACATATGTTGTATATTTGTTGTTTCTTTGGCTGCTGTTTACGACAGAATTTCCCCTGGTGGGACTATTAAAGGGTTATTCTATTCTACTCATCTAATTGATCTCTTCAGAGATTGTCCAATCCGTGTCCTCTATTAATGATGAAGATATATCATTCTAGCTGGTCTAGGGTATTATTTATAGTTTATAAGACTTTTTTACCAGGTTGAATATGAATTCTCTAGCTATGTAGAGCACCATTTTCCCTTCTGTTTCCTTGTATACTGTTTCAAAGTATGCACTCTGCATCAAACCAGAGAGCCAACCTACTCACCAACCTACTAAAGAAAAACCTGAACAACACATTAATGCAGTACTACAGGCCAATCGCTAATCTTCCATTCATCATCAAGAAAAAGATAACCCCTAACCCAGTTAAATAACTTCCTAACAATCACTAACCATTTTGATAATTTTCTTTTTTCGTTTCCATGCTAACCCCAGCACCCTGACTAACCTTGTCAAAGTGTTCAGTTATCCCTGCATTAATACAGACTGTGAGAGAACCACAGTCCTGATACTTTTGGACCTCAGTGCAGCATTTTACACTGTTGATCATGATGTATTATTGAAATGACTTGAGAGCTGGGTCAGACTGTCTGATACAGTACACAGCTGCTTTGAATCTTGTATGAAGAATAGGAACTTCTTTGTTTCAACAGGAAACGTTTTTTAAAGGTTTTTTGGGCCCCAACTGCCTTTATTTGACAGCGGACAGTAGATTTTAAAGGGGAAGGAGAAGTGAGGGAAAAAATGCCGCAAAGGTTGACCTGGATGGGACTTGTTCCAGGGACAACTGCGTCAATGACTGAGGCCTCCTTTCACGGGGCACCCGCACTAACCATTACAGCACACGACGCCCGAAGAGGAAACATTTTATCAGAACAGACAGAAATTACAGGTGGGGTGCCCCAGGGCTCCATTCTTGGGCTCTTCCTATTTAATTTCTACATACTCCCGCTCGCCCACATCATAACAATCAATAAGATTAGCTACCATAAATATGCAAATTACACTAAGCTTTACATTACAATGTCACAAGGTGACTTTTAACCCATCCAAATGTTAAGTAAATGCATTAAGCAAATCAATGCATAAATGTGCCATAACCTTCTCCAGCTAAACAGAAACAAAACTGAGGAAATTGTTTCTGGAGCTAAAAATGAACAATCAAGAATCAGCACAGAGCTTCAGATTATACAGCAACCATCTCCTGATCAGGCCTGAAATCCAAATTGTGATGAACTCAGACCTGAACCTCTGGGGTCACATACAACCAAAAACAGGATCAGCCTTCTACCACCTGAAAAACATTTCCAGAAGTGAAGGAGTTATATTACAAAAAGACCTCGAAAAACTAATTCTCACATTTATCTTTAGTCAGATTATTACTGCAACAACAGGGTCTTCACAGATCTGCCTAAAAAAAAAATCAGACTCAGATCCAGAAAGCTGTTGCTTACATCCTCGCTAAAACCAGGAAAGAGGAGCACATCAACACACCAGTCATTCAAGCAAGTTTTACTTCTTTCCCTGGTTCAGCGCACCTGAATCATATGATGGCTTGTTAGAAGGCCTCTGCAGAACTTTGCCATGCTGAGGAGGTAGTTGGACCATTTGAATCAACTGTGTTGGAGCAGAGACACATCAAAAAATGGCAGCATAGCGGCGGCCCTTGAGGACTGGAGCTGGACACCCCTGTCTTAAAGTAGAACTGGCATGAAATTCCCTGCGATGTTTGGGCCCTTTTTAGCCACACTCTAAGTACCTTAATAATATATCAAAGGATTGCTTGCCGTAAATCAGCCTTGTTGTAGAATTGCAGGTGTGACGAGGTAGCCCTTCTGTGAGCTTTAGCACAGAACAACGGGGTTTCGGAGGGCGGGGCCTAGGCTATGCGCTTCTGTGGTCAATGAGTCTCTAACAATATTTCAAATGTTCAATTATAATATATAATCTTTTTTACCTCAAATAAAAGCATACTAGCACCAATGCTACATAAACAAACTGGGGTATTAGCCGTGAAGCTAATTTGGCATGTTAGCTTTGAAGCTAATTGTAAAGCGAACAACTCAAACAATGCCACAATGTGTACTAACAGCTGAAGGACATTATTGAGGAAATATGCTTACTTGTACATGGATATTTGCTGGTTCATGGAAAGTTGGTATTAATACTGGTAGAAGTCTCAGACAATCTGTGAATCCACTGCTGTATTGTCGCAAGTTGGAAAAACAGTCGTCCATGAAATGTTTGCCACAAACTACCACGCGCTTCGGTAGTCGGTCGGGCACATTCCCTGCATAAATAAAATCTACCCACAAGCTTTTCAGTGGATCAAAAGTTGGGAGGACAAAAAGATTTATGTTCTCTTTTGTAAACCCAGGTACAGTGCAGTGTGGATGCGGTCTGGACTCCATGCTGTTGGTTTGTTGTTTGTCTTTTACCGTAGTTCTCAGCGCAGCGGAGGAAGGGACTTGGAGGGTGTAGTTCGGGGAAGGGGGTAATTGGCTGAAACTCAACATGTAATATGCCGAAACGTGTTGTCATGTGCCGAACTGCCAAACAGCCCGTTTCTGAGTGCTAATTTCACGATATAGGCAGACATGCCCTTGGACAAAGGAAAGACTAATCAGTAACAAAAACATATGATAAAAAATGCAAATTTCATGCCAGGCCCACTTTAAGTCCTCACACTGGCTCCCTATTCCTTAGAGAAAAGCCTTCATTGAAGAGCTTAAGGGCAAAGTATGTCAAAGATCAAATGTCTTTACCAACCCCCAACAGTATTCAGGTCCTCTAATTTCCCTCTATTCAACATCCCTAGATTTAGGCCACGTCCACACTAAGCCGGATAATGCCTTAAACGTATAATTATTTAGTCTACACCCCCCTATCGTCCACACTAACCCGGCGTCGTTTAAGGTCTGTGGCCGGATAACTATTAGTCGGGTAAGAGAGCCGTGTAAATCTTAATTCAACGGCTAAATGAGCTAGTGTGGACAGCTTCCCCGGATAATGAAAGGAAGTGAATGCTGTGTCAATAACAATACACCACTACAGACAAAGATAACAGCGAGGATTAATAAATCGATCTCGTCGTCTGTCCACACCAAAAACTCTCTCTTCTTCTGAGCAGCTATTGTTCTCTTCGGTTAACGGGACAAGCAGATATGAACTGTGCTGTAGAGCTTCTTGTATATATTATGTAGGCGCTGGCGTCACGTAGATTATACGAGTGTTTCATGCGTCTTTTCGCGCATGCCCAGTATTTGCACAGGTCGGTGGGGGTTTGCACAATCATGGGACCTTAAACGGGGCGTAAATGCTCGTGTTGAGTGGATAACATTAGGCGTCTAACTCCCCGTATAACCTTATTGGCTTAGTGTGGACGTGGCCTTAGAACCAGCCATGGAGAATCAGCTTTCAGCTTCTATGCTCCCCTTATCTGGAACAAACTTCCAAAGTGCAAACATGCTGAAACACTGAGCTGTTTTAAATCAAGGCTAAAACTTTATCTGTTAAGAACTGTAATGTTTTATAGTGTCACGTTTTTTCTTTTTATGCTTTACAGCGGTATTTAGTCGATTCCCTAATCTCATCCCTCTGTAGTTCAAAGTGTGCTACTTAAACAAAATTGTCCTGCCTTACCTTTTAATATGTCACTGAAAATTTAGACTAGATTAGAATCCTCCTTTATTTTCCAACAAGGAGGAAATTCAGCTGTAGCAGCATCAAAGTGACAAGTAGTATAAGCATACCTGTATAGTGTCACACCAGAACTGACGGGTAGGTTATAAAAAAAAACACTTCACAAAATTGCTTGAAAAGATATTCACACACAAATTCTACAGAACATCTACAAAATTCAACGGTGTGTGTGTTTGGTAGTTTCGAGTCCTTCAGGTTATGTGCATCTGGCTGTACCTCTTGTGTATTGGTAATTTCAATTAACTTCTCTGTGTTATGATCTGTGAGCGACTGTGTTTTTCTGTGCCATGTGAGACATCTGTTCAGAGAAGATCTTCGCTGGAGAGTGTGAGCAGGCTGACTGAGAACACCTGGAGCTCATAAGACCTTCCAGGAGCTTCTTAAGAAGCTATATGACCCTCATTCGATGACTGGTTGTTGACGTACCTGGTAACACAGAACCGTCTTAGTAAGCTTCCTGAGCTAAAAGCTTGTTTCTTTCTGATTCTTCTTTCGTGCACTCACTCCTTGTGTTTTTCCCAGGATTCCTCCTGTTCCATGCCTGTTTCCAGAGTTCTCCAAATTTTGCATTAAACTCCTGCAGGAAGAACTGTTGGGGAATTATCAATTAAAAATTTATAAAGAAAAGTTACAGTCTATCTGGTTATTCCAAGAATATTAAATTAATAATTTTGGGATTATTAATTTAATTATCTTTTCAAATTATTACAGGGGCACCATCCAGTTTTTCAACATATATATCTGATTTAAAAGAAGGCTATCGACCAACGGTCTTATTGTTAATAATCAGACTGATTATTAGTGATTGTAACAAAAGAGCTTATCTGAAGGAAATTAATTCTTTGCAATAATTCACACACACACTCAGAATAAAAGGACCCAGAGGTTTGATTCAATTTGACTTATTTATTCAAAAACCACTCCAAAACAATGAAAATACAAAAAAACACACAATGGTTTAGCTAACGGCTACGCTAAAGGCTATCATACAGCCTAATGCTCAAAAACAAGATGGCGATCAGCGGCGACGTCACTTAGGCACGTTACAGGGCGTTTTCTACTGACGTCCGTACGCAGCTACTTGCTAATCTACGTCGGAGGCTTTTTAAAGTGAAGGGTGCGCAATGCTATCACAAGCCCGGTAAGGTACGTGCTGTTTGGGCATGATCCAGCCCCAAGCAGGCCACGCAAATGTCGTGCGAATCCTTTGTTGAGATTTTACATCCACAGAGGCACAGACGTGGTGGAGGGGTTAGCCACTGCGCTGACTGACTGAGAAGCCATAAGTGGAGACACTGGGATTACATTTTAGCTGAGGTTAGCTACGGGAGCAGCTGCCAATGTTTAGGAACAAAACGACTGACTGAAGGCTTACAAGCCGGGCAAAAGCTTACGAGCTAGGTAAACTCAGAAAGGTCCACCATACCCTGTGTTAGCGTGAAGGCTAAGGAGGCAAGTGAGCTGCAGCAGCGGATGAGCTGCTGGTGCTTATGACTACTATTTTGTAACACTCCATTCATTTGTAGCTAACTGTTGTTAGCTATCTACTGTATGCTCATAGACTAGACACACTCGCTCTTTACCTGTGTGGTGGCAGAATACATAGCGTGCTTTAACGTTCTACCAAGCTCTATGGTGAAGAAGCCGGAGCGCGACTACAACCAGTGTAGTTGATAATGCCCTTAGATAGAGTTCTGAGCTCCATTTAAGCTAACACCATGGTATGCAGTCGCAAAGGAGCTTTGCATAAGCGAGATGAGTTTTTAGAATTACTGTGGGAAGCTATTCTTTGCTTATATATGGGCGGAGGATGTCCCTCTTCCTGACATCAGCATCACAGCCTCCAGCCAATCACAGCTGGTGTAATCGAATAGGAGCTTCTGAGGGCTATGCAGGGGAGCTTACCCTATAGTGAGATATCGAGCGAACGCTTGAAAGAAATCCAAATACTTCAAGAGCTTTTGAAACAACTAGTCAAAACTGGCTTGAGTTCAGAACTGTTAAGCAAGTGATGTTGAAACATGTTGGCTATTTCAAAAAGATCAGGCTCTGTTGTCCACACTATAAAAGTAAAACATTTATCAGTGAAACTGGACAAAAATACAATATAAAGTTGATTTTACATATCTACACACACACAGACAAACAAACTCACACACACAAATGCACTCATGTCTTACAATATTTGTGAGTACATTGTATTGCCTTCCTTTTATCTTATGATGCCTAACCCTAACCCCTAACCCTTGTTTTTTGTGATGTTGGTCAACACCTATGTCCACTGACTATGGCGAGGTATCCCATCAGTTTGTTGGGGTCTCCCATCACATTAGGAGTCTTGTCAATGTCTTCATGAAGATAACAGTGCAAACTGAAAAAAAGCAACTGACTCTAAGCAGTAAGACTAAAATATAGTTCACTTTCAGTTCAGTCTGTTTATTTAGATCTATTTCAAATGTCCTCTCAAGCCCATTTTCTAAAAGGACATTTCAGTTCAATCACAAAATATGAAAGTTATAAAAAAAATCACTTTAGAAGTACTTATGCAGTAGTGCATGTATTTGTTCTTGAGCAATGTTCATAAACTTAGAGTTGTCTGATTCATTGAGGTTATTCTCTGTGTAAATATTTCAAACACATTTTAAAATATTCTACAGTTCACATACATTTATGATAGAGTTGCAGATTGTTGGTCTCACTGTTTCTTGGGGAAGATTGTTTTGACCAAATGCGTCAGCCTTAAACTTTTTAACCACATGCATTTCAGAACATAACTTGGACAGCTGTGCTTGTGTGAGATGGCTAGATTTTTCAAACCCAGTCATAATGTGCTCAAGGAATAGCTCCACGTTATTCAGTATGCGCATTAAACTTGTGAATTGAAATGATAAACTTAAATTTTATGGGAAATTAGGAGAAACATACATATGTTATACATTGCAGTGGAATTATGACATTCATTTTTTTATTTCTATTCAAACTTACAATTATACCTAACTACATCTAATCATACAATAATTTAATGATGAGATTAAAACAAAGCTCACTCCCACAACTTTTCCAAAGGTCAGATCTCATTTTTCGGCTGAAGATGGCAAGTGACCAAGCATGAATTTACAGAACAGTTCTCCATGGCCCCTTGCCAAGTGAGCATTGATGATGTCTTCTTCGGCAGTATGTGTTCCCAGGCGATATTTCTCATAGTCATTTAGAACCACCTCTGCAGAAAAAGAGAATTTTAAAGAAACACATTTTTTCATGTTTTGGTCTCAAGTCCTGGTTTTAATTGAATGTTTATCAGTCAGAATTAATTATGACCTCAACATTAATAGACTATTAACAGAAATAAATTCCTGTATTGTGGTTGTTAGGTTTAGTTGTATTAACATATATTTTAATCTTATATTAGAACTAAATATAAATCTGAATTAATAAATTACCTTAAAATATTCTTCAATTACATTTTTCCGAATGCCACCAAATTGCTTAACATCATACAGAAGAGGCAAATGTATAGGATTACCTATCTACTAACTAGCAACATTTCAAGACTTTCAAATTCAAGAAGTCATTCAAGCAGTCATAAATTAAAATTTGGAATATTAAAGGGCTTAAGAAATCTGTTTCTTTTTTTTTTTTTTTTTTTTTTTTTTTATTTTTCTCTTCTTTTTTTCTTCTTTTTTTTCCTTCTTTTGTTTGTTTTTCTTTTCTTTTTTTTTTCTTTTTTAATGAACATAATACAAATGTTTCTGGTAAGCTCCTGTGAACAACTAACT